>CAKNYM010049787.1:160255-187486 GCA_932195095.1 Andricus curvator
AGTTCATAAATTTTGTATACCTTTTGAACGTCGTGTATCGAATAATGCAAACATAATAGCAGAAATTTAAAAAATGATCAAACCGATGACTACGGGAGAAATTAGGAATTTTTTTCAAATCAAGTTCACAGATTTTGTATACCTTTCAAACGTTGTGTATCGAATAATTTAAACATAAGAGCAGCTATTTTTAAAATGATCGAACTCATGACTACGTTAGAGATTAGGAATTTTTGTTAAGGCTGAGTTTTCTGCTAAAATGGTCTATCGAAACGGAAGGAAGAATGGCTGGACTGGAGAAGCCAGGACTACGACTAGAATGGAGAAGCTACTTTTCGTAAGAGTTAATTTAAAATTTCAGTCAAGGTCTGTATATATTTTTTAAATCATTGAGAAACAAAAAGTGATTTACATTAATAAATAATCATTAAAAAAACCTTTAAAATAACTGAAAAATTAAAAATTAGAAAAACCTCTCGGTTTTATGCATTCTTTCAAATAAAATTATGCAAGCGAGAAAAAATATTTTATAATGAAACATTCGTTTGCTTTGAAAACTAAAAAGGTTAAAAAAATAAATAAATAAAAAATCTCGAATAATAAATATCCCGACACTGTGAAATTCCGGAAAAAGGAAATATTCGAAATAGAAAATTTCCGAAATTATAAAATAGCCCGAATATAAAAATCCCGACTTTGGAAAATTCTCGAATAATAAAATGCGCGAACATTTTATAATAATAGCAAATTTGAAAAATCTATAATAATAAAATTTCCGACTCAAAATTGCCGAACTATAAAATATCCAATACTGCGAAATTCCAAATACTAGAAATTTTCCGAATTTAAACTTTAAAAAAATTGTTTATAAATTAATCATATTTGATTATTAAAAATACAATAATGAAATATTTTGATCTCAGCAATTTTTTTGGATGCTTAATAAATTTTATAAACATTATTATTTGAATTTAAGATAAAAATAGTTGAAAAAAATATTTCTCAATAAAAAAAGAACAATACAACAGCAATTTATTATAAGAAAAATTATTATTTTTAGATACTATACACATTTTCCGGAAAAAAAACATGCATTGACACATTTTTTAATTATTGTTATTTTGAATTTGAACAAATATTTAAAAAAATACACTTTTTCTTTGATCAAAATATTTTATTATTGTATTTTTTATAAATAAATGTGATTTATGAAAAAAAAAATTTTTTTAATTGTTTCAATTCGGTAATTTTTGGTCGGAAATATAATAATTAGGGAATATTTAAATTCGGTAATATTATAAACTGTCAAGAAATGGATTATTCGAGAATTTTCAAATTTGGTAAAATTATAAATAAGCAATCGGGAATTTTATTATTTGGGAATTTTCACATTCGCTGATACTATGAATTATTCTGAAATAATTTTATTCTTCCGGAAGTTTCCAAGTCGGGATTTTTATATACTGGCAATTTTATAATTTCGGAAATTCTACAGTGTCGGGAATTTTATTTTTCGGGATTTTTCCGTCGTCCAATAAATTTCGATATATAAATAACAATTGAACAATTATTAATTTGAAACGAGTTATAATACGAATAATTTAACTTTAATTTCGAAAAGTGATCAGTTAAAATAAGTAATTTTAACTTTTAATTTTACTTTTTAAATTCTCATCATAATGAGAAGGTATTGGTTTTACGTAAAATTTGACTTAGTCAGTTTTCATCAAATCTCTACCTTTTAAGACCACCTGAGTCAGAAGCAACGATTTTTACGAAGGTGTCTCTCCGTCTGTCTGTCTGTAGTCTGTCTGTAGTCTGTAAGCACGATAACTTTCGAAAAAATAATCAGATTGAATTTTGCTTTGGCACACACTTTTATGGCCTGAAAAGAAAGAACAAGTTCGTTAACCAGCTATTTTGGATCAATATTCAAAAAGTGAGAGCATTTGGATAATTTTTGAGAACATTTTTCTTCAAGATTTAAGAATTTTATGTACGGATATTTATATTACTCAAAAACTCGAACAATTTATCCTAATGACATTTTTCAATAAAAATAAAATTATCAGAGTTATAGTATTTTGAAAATCCAAAAAAACAAACGAAAATGAACAATTCAAGCAGAACAACGCACGATATGAAAAAAAGTAAAGACAAGAAAAACGTTGCTTTTTGAAATTCCTGCAAGATTATCATAACAGCTTTTTGAATTTTTCCGAAAAAACAAAAATTCAAAATTCGATCGCACAAAAAATAATGAAAAATGAAAAATTTCATTTTGCGGTCAAACTATATGCAAGATACAAAAAGAGATAAAAAGACAAAAAATATGCAGCCAAAAAAGATCTACAAGTTTGTGAATAATCACTTTTTAATAAGACACTTAGTTTTTCTTTTATTCGTAAAAAAAACATTTAAAATTAAAAAATTGAATTTTTGGAAAAACGACACGAGTTGCAATAAAATGTATAATAACAACCTTTTTGTATAGGATATGCTTTTTTTTGTTTTAATTATAATAACAAGACAATGAAAATACGTATGTTTCACTCAGAGAAAAAGTTGTCTTGAAACAAAAGCATCGTCCTCTTGCCTGTTTTGTTTCAAACCACGTGAAAGTCGTTTTTACACAAACAGAATTATTTGACTGCAAGATTACGTGAAGTTTGTTGCAAAAGCATCATGTTTTCTGCAAAAAGATTCTTTTTCTGACGAATGAAAATCCTCTCAACCTTGAGTTTAAGAGGAACTTCCATTCGTGTCAAAAAGCATCCTTTCGACACAAGAGGAAATTTCTCTGGGTGTTCAATACCAATACATATTATGAATTGCGGTAATAGCTTGAGTGCAGAAATAAATATAATATACATTTGATATAATAGTGTTGAACATAATGTAGAAAAGTTCGAATTTTGGACAAAATCGAGTGCAAAGCACGAGATACGTGATGAGAATGTGTTCGTTAAAGCCGAAGGAGCTTTAACAAAAGAGAATTCACAATCACTAAATGCGGATGTCGATGATTTGACCTTTAATTTTAAAAGGTCTTTGCGTAAATGTGAGGTAAATATATTATCGAGCGCGAGAACCAACAGTCGCGCGCCCTAGGAGGCGCGCTCAAACTTGCGAGCGATGAGAATGTGCCCGCATAGCGGGCAGATTTTGTAATTAAAAAACTTGACAAAAAAGAACTTCAAAATGAAGAAACTAATTTTGAAGTAAAGAATAATTTTCATTCGTAATATCCTGTAATAGATAAAACTGGAAATCGTGCAGTAATCCATATAACTGGTATGCCAGTTTTGACGTTAAATGGTGGAGTAAGTGAAGGAAGAAAAATCAATGTGCAAACGAATTGAAAGGGGGTCAAAATAAAATGCAACGAGTTTATTTGATATACACGCAAGGATGAACCGTTAAAGGTGAAGACGAGAGTGGATGTCCGACCCTGGAAAGAGCAAGAAACAACAGCGGATGACCAGCCGTTAAACTTGAAAACGAGAGTGAACGAGCGAAGACGTCTTTTGGAACATATGAAATAATCCACAAAAACAGTAATCTTCTGAGAAATTTGTCCAGAAACTCAGAAATCAATGTCGTTGGAACATGTCTTTGGACATCCTAGGGATGCTCTTAAGACGTCTAATGTCAGTAAGGAAGTTGTCGCGAGAACGTCCTATGTCTTTAAGATATCTGTAGGACATCTTCAGGACATTAGACGACTTAGAGATGTTGATTGGACTGACATTAGACGTCCTAGGAACGTCCCAAGGACGTTCTTGGAATGTTCATGGTTTTGTGCCCACTCGGAAGTGAAAGAACTAACAGTAGATGACCAGCCGTTCGACTTGGGAGCAAGAGCGGATTACCAGTAGGGATGGCCGACTCGAGTCCGATTCCTTCGAGTATTCGATTATCAGTGTCTCAGACTCGAATATCCGGAATCGAATTGGAACGGACGAGACTCGAGTTTTGACCGACTGGAGTCCAAGCGATGCTTCAATTCTCCCTCTCCTCCAACGGTCTATCTCTTCCTATCTTATGCTTATCCCGCCACCCCTTCATCAGGTAGAAAGGTTGGCTAATGCGCATGCTAGCCCGAATCGCATCCGATTGTCCTTTCCGCATAAATAATAATTCTAACTGAACAAAAGCTGTATAACTTAATATTAAAACATTAATTTTTTTTAATTAATGTCGGCTCTTTCAGAAGGGTTTTTGGTGCAGATAATTAAATTGCCTGCTTTGCACATAACCTCAATATCGCGGCAATGAATGCCCTTGAGTTACATCAAAAGAGCAAGGATGATGCGCTCCCGGTACCAGAACCCGACAATAGCGAAGATGAGCTCGAGGACGGTGAGCCCGACGATGACGAGTTCGACGATGTTGAGCCAGGACTACCTACAATCAAGCCATTAAAGGCCACGTTAAAACAAATCAAGAAGATTGTAGGGTTCTTTAGAAGAAGCGAAAGGGCTGCTGAAGAGTCGAAGGATCTTTAAATGAAAGAGGAGGATAAGGCAGAGTCTGAGTTCCTGAAGCTCATTCGGAAAGCGCCGACGAGGTGGAACTCCGTTTACGAAATACTGGATCGGTTTCTGAAGTTCTCAGATTTTATTCGTCGAGTTTTTGGCGAAAATTGCGAGGGAGAAGACCAGCAAGGAAAAGCCACAGGAAATTATTACGACCTATAAAGATGAAGTTGTTACGGAAGTAGGGAATTCGCTCAGGCAATTGGACCAGGTAACGAAATAAGTGTAAGCACAGAAGTCTGCACGGAGAAAAAGGTCTATTTAGGGTAACAAGGATCCTGCTTAGCCGTACTAGACAGTCTAGTAAAATATGAACCAACACGCTGTCTAGTTAAACACACCAGACAGTCTAGTTAAACTCTGTCTAGTTATAATTACAAGACATGTGCTATAAGTTACCAGACATCTAGTACAGCGAACATTACCATGGCTAGTAGTGCTAACTAGTTGTCTAGTAAAAGTAAGCAAACGTGGAGTTAAGCTTTCATCTCCGTGTTTAGGTAGTTTAAATAGTTTTCTGGTAAAATTTACCAGATGTATAGTGTTGGGAAATAGTTTTTTTTAGGAAAATAAGTATGTTTTGACGATCTTTAAGATAGGTTTCAAAATTTAAACAGCACAATAAAAATGAAGTTCGTTTATTAAACACTGGCAAAAGGTATGATTTTATATTACTCTGAGAAATCGCACGGCCTGAAGCATTATCTCGAGAACAACATGGCGGCTACACTGAAGAAAAATACAGTTTACGTGTTTTGAAATATAGCCTTGTACGAGAAAAGGTTCCACAAGTCCAACAGATTATCCACTGTATCGTAACGGAATTCACTTAATTTAATACACGCAAATTGTAACAAAAATAAAAACACGTCGCTTCTCGATTCTTGCAACTCTGAAAATGGTCAGAATAACGCACGGGATACAGAAATGCAAGAGGCTGAAAGAAACTGGAGGCGACGACTCCGAAAATTAGGAAGCAGGCTAGAGGGGGGGAAAGTGTCGGTAAAGGGTGTAGGAGGGAGCAATGGAGTAAAAGAGTAGTGGGGGGCAACACGCTACTAGATGTCTAGTTATGTACACTATTTGCCATAACACGACGTATCGGTTAAATCTACTAGACTACTTACAAGACATCGAGGAAGAGTAACGAAACTTCTGCCTTGAATTTACTAGACGCGTGTAACTAGATTCATCTAGTTGGCCCAACTAGACGTTTTTCTCCGTGTCTAACTTCGAGTAAATGCATTCCTCTAGGGACCCTTCTTTTACAAGTGAGTGATAATTATTTATAATTTACTAGTAAAATGATTTATTTTATACTTACACTCAGTATTATAATTTATTTATTTTTTTCCAGACCATAGACGAGTATCGCCCAGGTTATGCTGCCGCTTTTAAATTGAAAGAAAGATTGCTGACGGAGTTCGAAAAAAGGTTTGGTCACCTCGAGAATCAAAAGCTTGCTACAATAGCCATCTTATTGAATCCCCGATTTGAGAAAATACCCTTCCGGAATGCTCTGTCTGTGTCAGACGCTGTTCAACCTATCAGTAAGACTTTAAGATTAGATTCTCCTGATTAATTCGTCCTGCGTATTTATCCACATGTTAACTAAAAAAATTTTTTATTTCAAGAAAGGAGGTGAAAAAAAAATCAGGACGGAATCAAATGGTTCGAATGCCGAGGTGGAAGAAACATTACCAACATAATCTGTAGCTGCTACTTAATTAAGTGACATTTGGGTGCGTCGCCAATCTGATGCACCAAAAACGGCCTGGTGTCAACGAAGACAGCACAGGAAGAATCCCATTGAAGATCACCAAATACCTAACCAGGCATGTTTCGTCACGCAGTCAACTCCTTCGATGGATGGAAAGACATGAAGCCTCATTATCTGCACCTGTATGAAGTGGCCATGAAATATCTTCCAATCCTGGCAACATCGGTTCCTTCCGAAAGGGGTTTTCCGGAAGGCGGGAGTTATTATGAAGAAGTTGAGAAACAGGCTTTTGGGGACACGTCTGAATCAGCTATTATTTCTTTCCCCAGTTTCGAAAGCGTTATAGTCTTAGTTATATATACATATGATTTCGTTCATTATTTAATAATAATGAACGAGCGCGGGCTTTTCGGAACATTCGCATTAAGGAGGGGCTTGAGGCTTCGAATACTCGTTTGAGAAACAGAATCTCACCGATCACTGCACATCCCTAATTACCAGCCCTTGAGGTTGTTAAGAGGAGGCTAAGGGCGCAGTTCCATGGATGTAGATTAGTAGAATAGTTTTGTACATTGGTCCAAACTATTCCACTATTCTACTCATCTACCTCCATATCCTTTAGATCAGAGTGAATTTGCAGCCCTGATCTTTCTGACCGTTTCGTGGCAGAGCGCGCCCTTTTAAACCCAAGGGGCCTCGCGGGAAGCCGGCTGGAGTGGGAAAAGTCGAATGGAGGGGGATGCGCGCGTTCGAGTTTCGCTAGTCCGTACCAGGCCCTCCAAGCCTCCATGGCCTCCATGCATTTGCTTGTTACAAAGTTTTAGTGGCTCTGAGTATAAAGTACCAGTACACGTCCGCTGATGGCGCCACATTTTCCCTCAACACAGGCAAGTATATCGTCAATGATGAGACGCACACAAACGCTTGATAAACGTGGGCGTCCCATCAGCTTACGTTACTGGTATTTCGTACCCAAAGCCACTAAAACTTTGTAACAAGCAAATGCGTGGAGCCTTAGAGGGCCTGGTCCATACCAGGGAAAATAAAGTTCCTACCTTTCCCGCAAGAGGGCGTATCAGCCTCTCTCTCTTTTTTAATATAAAAAGGTTTGATATCTAAAATGGTTGCCTGCCGAATGAAGAAACGTCGTCTGCGAGAGGGTTTTTATATTTGATATTAGAAGAGTCTCGCTCTATGCGAATCGCGTATAACAAATTTTCAACGAAAAACCAAAAGAATTAATTTTCAACAAAGTAATTCAACTTTTAAACAAAATTGTTTAATTTATAAACAAAAAAGATGAATTCCCACCGAAAAATGTAACAATTGATATTTCAAACAAAAAAATATTTTAATTTTAGATAAAAAACAGCTGAATTCATCCAAATAGAAAAATTTTCAACCGAAAAGGAAATTTGCAGCCAAGAAAATTAATTTTTTGCCAAAAAGACGAATATTTTGAACCAAATAGTTACATTTTTAACCAAAGAGATGTATTTTGAACAGAAATGTTGAATGTTCAGCAAAAAAACATGAATTCTCAAGGAAAAAAGTAATAGTTGATATTTCAACTAAACAAGATTTTTATTTTAAATCATTAAAGAAAACAACGAATTTTCAACAAAGTAGTTGGATCCGCAACCATAAAAGTTTCATTTTCAATTAAACAGGTGAATTTTAAACCAAAATTCATGCATTTTCCACCAAAAGGGATGAATTTTCAAACCAAACTTTTGTAGCTTTTTTAAAGAATATTTGAGAAGATTTTAAATATATCAAAAAAGTATCTAGAAAACTTCAAAAATTCATTTTATTTGATAGGATTTTACCAAATTTTAGGAAAAATTAGAATCAGTTTCAAAGATATTTAGGACTTGTATAGAAGCTTGGAAGGAATTTGAAAATATGTATTTTATAAATATTTTATTTATAAATATATAAATTTTCGGCAAACTTTCTAAGTCTTAAAATATTTTTAATCTCTTTGCAAATTTATGGAACTCTACAATTCCAACATCAATTTTGTAAATAAAAATTGCTGAATAAGTAATTTTATTTCATGATACAATTTATTTCTAAATATTTCTAAACATTATGGACTGACTCTGCAATCGGTAAAATTTCAGTCTGCATCAATCCGCATGATTCCGAATTTTGCTGGTAAATTAATTCCAAATGAATCCAAATGATTGGGAATTCTTTTTAAAAAAAGTAGTAATTCGGATTGAATCCGCGTAAATCCGACATTTCTGAGAAAAATTCATTCCGATTTAATAGTTATTCAAACTTTTTATTTTGTATACGAAATTATTTTTCCCCTCAAATTATAATTTTGTTGATTTCTTTTTTCTTTTCTGGCTGAAATTTTTTTTGGTTGAAAATTCAACTGTTTTGTTGAAATGTCATCTTTCTTGGATAAATTGAACACGCTTTGATTTAAAATTAAATTGTTTCAAATGAAATATTTAATATTACATTTTTCGTTGAGAATTAATTTCTTTTTGGTTAAAAACTTGAATATTTGTGTAAGAATTGAATTAAATTGTTGAAAATTAATTTTTTCGGTTGAAGATTTATCATTTTAGTACAAAATTTATCTCTTTGGTTAAAAATTCCACTGTTTTGTTGAAAATAAATTTTATTCCCATATTTTGATTTAAAGGTAAATAATAAATAGTTATTCAGCATTTTTATATTGTATTAATAATCATATTCTTCCATGAAATTGAAAAACTACACGCGCGTGTAGTGCGCGATTGATGATACTAGTTATTTGAAGTTTAGAAGAACATTTAGTTCTCATAGGATAATAATAATGTTCAATCGATAATATATGAAATTCTTCCAAAACTGTGTCTTTAATAATTTTTTTAAATTGCTACGTTGAAGTTTTATTTTTTTTGTTAATAAAATTTAGCATACAATAAAACTCTAAAAAAAATGAATTTCTGAATCTCCTCTAGAATTATTCAAAACTTTCCGTAACTTTTGTATTATTTTTATATTATAGATACGGTCTCTTCATAAGAGGTTTCATAAAACCTGAAAAATGTATGAAAATTCTGTAAAAAAATTCGTAATCTCTATCAAAGTCGTGAGCTTGATAATAATTTTTAGTATACGATAAAACTATAAATGTTTCTCCAGAAAAGTTATGCGAGCTTATTAGTTTTCTCTTAATCTCTCACGGCGCTATTAAAAATGTTTGACATACGAGATTAACAAAATAAAAACAAATTTATGACCTTATTTTTACGAAATTCCTAATCTCTACCAAAGTCGCGAATTTGATAATAATTTTGAGTATACAATAAAACTATACGTGTACCTCAAAAATGTATGCGCGCTTAAGGATTTTTTCAATCTTTTACGGCGCTAATAAAAGTTTTCCGCATATGCTCTTTTAAAAATATAAAAAATGAATGAATTTATTTTCACAATATTCCTAATCTCTATCGGAGTCTTGTTTTTGATAATAATTTTTAAAACTGCTGCTTGGGAGTCCTGTTCATCTTTCTGATAAAACTTATTATACAGACGATTCATAGCCCACACAAGGAAGTTAACAGTGTTTACTATGGTGCCATCTACAACAACATGAATAATTTTATTCCTCAATCTTCAAGCACAAGAAACTTAATTGTTTAAATAAGTTAAACGTTTTTTTAATTGTTGTACCGTATATGATTTATAGAACATACTGGCAAATTTATTGTTGTTAGATAGTTATCTTCTACTGAACAGTATAATTTCCTACCCAATTTTTGAATTGTTGGGATGGATATAGTCCGGCTAAATAGATATATGTAGACAGTGCAGATATTCATGGAATAACAAATAAAAAGTACAATGATTTATGAAATGCAGGCCCAATTGCCCGCATCGCGAGTTTCATTTTTGAATGTTCTTGAAACCCTTGAGCATAATCATTTGAGTAGCTTGGGTGCCGCTTTTCTGACATTGAGAATGAGAAAGTGTTGCAGAAAAGTTCGGGATGTCATTTCATAAACCATCGTATATGTTATTTATTTGTTGGTTACTTAATGAACATCCACGGATGTTCATTGTTCATTGTTCGAGCTAGTACGGGTAGAGCAGCGATTAGAGCAATCTGTGCTATACAGAGTAAGTAGTCTATCTTCCCCCCATATCTTAAAACGGGCACTAATCTCTGGACTACATATCTGTTTAGCCGGATTATATCTGTCCCAAAAATTCTGAAAATCGGATTTGTCCAAGTAGTAGTTTGCCAAGACACCCCTTCGTTAGCCCAAATTCACAATAGTATTAGTTGTTGTTCAACGCTCTGCTATCAGGAATGACGAAAAGAACCCAAAAAGACGTAATCGGACAGCTTCCGTACTATACTTGACTTATACCTTGACACGTACCACAGCAGATCGTGAACGAATGAAGAGAACTATGGGAATTGAAGTTTAAGTTCCAATATTTATCCAGCGAAATGATCTACATCTTGGTAACATTTTAAATATTAAAAAGGTAACCATGATATTGTAAAGAGGTCGTAAGCATCAGCAGTTTCCCAATCTCCTGAAAAGAAGATCTTTAAATCGCAAAATGTCGATTGACTCTTTTATAATATAACCTAGTTGATGTCATCGATTACTTCAGAGATCTTCATGTGATCGACGTTATGAAGTCATATCTTGCATAAGTAGATTAACCTGATGTTCACTTTTTAAATCTTCTCAAAAGAAGATTGAGACATTGAGGACAGTTGACCAAATCTTCTGCATATCGAAAAAATACCAATTCAGTTCTATTTGTCCGGATTGCGGATGTCTCTTTGACGTGTGTTTTGACAATGCAGGTCATTGGGAAGCTGCGTCGCAATTGAGCAATATGCCCCAGTGTCTTACTCTGATACCATAGGTTTTCATATTTTAACTTTGTCAAACAGAAATACTACGTTGACAGCATTCCATATTTTTGTGAAAGTGCTTTCAGTTTCGTTTGTGGAATGTGCAACAGGTTTTAAGATGTTGCTAACTGATTGAGACATTCACCTGATATGATGAAAGATCTATTTCTTAGGTTACCGTATTTGTTTGATCATCTGGCTGGTATAGACTAATTGAAATGATTAAGCATTATCGAGCTGAGTCTGCATTCTATCATTCCCAATTTCAGAAAGCGTTGTGAAATGTAGTTTGGCTTATTATTTCAAATTATAATTGTTACATTCAAGGCTCTATATTATTGGTTCTGGTTTCTTACATTAATGTATTGAAAATTAAAATTTTTTATAGAGCGTCGTATGTAACACCGGCTAAAATAGATGAGTTGTGAGAATTTTTCTAATGTTTCCACTTTTGAGCAATGACTTTTAAATGTAAACCTTATGTAGGAGGAAGTCACAATATGTTTCCCTCATTGTTTTAATACAGTTGAAAATTTTTCACAATCTTGAGCTTGAAGTTTGGCATCTTGAAATAAACGAAATTGTTTTTCTTATGACTTTGCAAACTAGAAAAAGAGCTTAGTAATTTAGAACGCCGAATGAGATAGCGGCTACTATTCGTATATATGCACTGAAAAATTTTCGTGAATATTCATCATTTACACCCATCTAGATTTTTCCTAAACCTATTTGTGAGTATAATAATATATCTATCATGTAGAGTGCATTTTTAATTGCATTATATTTATTTTTTATTTAAAATTATTCAAACTGAAACCACACTTTATCTTCTAAAGTACAGTGCTCTCTAAATCAATACCCAGAGAAATGTTATGTTTAAATTGAAAAAGTGATTTACTTAACGTCTTTTTTTTTTTTTTTTTTTAAAGTACCTTCTTCAAAATATTTTTTTACATATATAATTGCAAAGAACAAGAACATCGGACCAAAAAGATGAGTTCTGTATGAAAAATTTAATATTCGATATTTAAACAAAAAGATATTTCAATCTTGTATAAAAAAGAGTGGAATTCATGCAAAAAAATGAATTTAAAGGAAAAGTTGAATCCTTAATAAAAACAGATTAATTTTCAACAGAATACATTAATTTTCTATAAAATAGTTACATTTGCAACTCAAGAAATGAATTTTTAACTGAAATTAGAAATCTTGAAACAAAAAAGATAACTTTTAAGAAAGTAGTTCAACTTTTAACCAAGTAATTGAATTCTTAACTTAAAAGATGAATTCTGGATGAAAAATTTTTTATTTGATAATTGAACTAAAAAATATTTAGTGTTGAATAAACAAAAGTCGAATTCATGCAAAAAATACGATTTTTCAACAAAATAGTTGAATTGTATGAATCTTTTGAAATTTTCTGAAATCTTTAAAAATTATATTTCAAAATAAAAAATCATTTGACACTTTCCCAGGAATATTAAGAAAAGATTTTTAGTTTCTCGATACCTTTCAAAATTCTTGAAAAGCTTTGATCTTTTTTTTCGAAATCTTCAAAAATCTGCACTTTGTTTTACATTTTTTGAAATATTTTCAAGATTCAAATTATTGTTGAATCTTCTCACAACTTCTAAGATTTCTAAAAATTTGTTGAAATAACTCAAAATTTTCCTCAGATTTATTTAAATTACACAAAATTAAGAAAAGTTTCTTAAAATTTCTCAATTTATTTCTCGATATATTTTGATATATTCAAAATGAAACCAAAATCATTTAAAATTTTCCTTTAGAAGATTTTCATCCTTTTTTCCTTTTCTCGGTTTTCATTTTATTTGTATCTTCAGATTATTCTTGACATTCAATACTCAGCTTTGTTATGAATAATTCAACTAATAGAACATTTTAATGCTTTTTTCTCAGAAAACATTATTTTTCATCTCATATGTTTCGAAAAAACTTATAAAAATTATTAGAATCCAGAAAATTCACGATTTTTGTAAGTTTGATAAGCTAAATAATAAGTTTAACCAATTTTGTAGAATTTAAGAAGCCTGAAAAGCCACTTTGATACATATCAGATTGCAAAGAATTTTTTTGCAGAAAAAAAGCAGAAAAACAGTTTATTTTTTTGTAAAATTTGATTATAACAATAAAATTGTGCAATGAAGAAATTATTTGTCTTTTTTGTACGATCAGCTTGTAGTTTATTTAGTTTTTTAAGACTTTGAAGTTAATAAATATTTATGTTTTAACCAATTCAAGCTTGAAGATTATATAATCTTTGAGACGCCGAATTATAATTTATTTCATTTTAAAGGTTTCTACTTTGAAATTGTTACAATTTGGAATGTTTTATTTTCAAATGGTGTTTAAATTTGAAGACCTTAAAGTAAAACCTATCAATGTTAGAAATCTTCCAATTATAAATAAATCTTAAGATTATTAGTTTAAATTTAAAATAAAAAAATGTTTAATGTTTTAATATTAAATGTTTAATTTTTGAAAGCTTAGAATTCAGAAAAGTTTCGCTTAGAATTATTTAATTTCTTTCGACTGTTTTGAATACATAAAATGAAACAATGATTAGATTTCAATGTTTGAACAGTGGAATGACCAAGAATTTAATTTTTTAAATTTTCAGAACCACCCGGAAATATTGATATATTTACCAGTTGACCATAAATAAAAACTTTTTGCGTGCGAATAATTTTTAATATCAATTTTGTAGAATAAAATATTAACAAAATATATTACTGAAACACTATGCATAGAGTAGAATACCTCAATACGAAATTAGTCGCATACAGAATTGCGTCATGCAGTTTATATTTATGTTCTCCAAAAATGTTATAATAATTTATTTATCATTTTGCAATATAATTATAAAATATTTACTCAATAGATTATCAGTAAAACATATTTAAAATAACTGGAAAATTTTAAAAAGTCCCCGTTGTATGCATTCTTGAAAATTATGCGAATACACGTTTTATTTTTAAACTAGAAAAGATTGTGAATCACTGAAAAAATAAAGATTTGAACAAATATCCCAAATTTGTTGATCGATCAATCATATTTGATTATTAGAAATACAGTAATGAAATATTCTGATCTAAGCAAAATTTTTTTGGATGTTTAATGTATTCTTTTTTAAATTAATGTTTGAATTTGAAATAACAATATTTGAACAAAAATGTCCTGATGAAAAAGAACAATACAAGAACAAGATTTTTATTACACGAATAATGATTTTTTTCAAACACTATGCACATTAAAAAAAACTTGAATTGAAATTTTGTTTTCAATTATTGTTATTTTAAATTTAAACAGACATTTACAGATATGCAACTTTTTCTTTGATCAAAATATTTAATTATTGTATTGTTAATAAGTAAATAATATCGATTTAAAAAAATTTTCAATTGCTTAAATTTTAAAGATGTATGAATTAAAATTCTAAGCTGTGACGATTTTGATGATTTTGAAGATCAATTTTAACTATTTACAATTATAAATTTTGCAATTCAGAATATTTCAAATTAAAGACTCTCCAATATTTAATGTGCATGATATAGAAAATTATGCAAATTCATCAATCGTGAACAATAAAAAAGGCAGCGTTGATTTTTTTGTTCAAATTCTTATAATTTTTTACATATGTAACACTAGTTTCCGTACAGCAAAAAAAAATTGTCTGGGACCAAAAGAACTATTTTCTTGGGTATATATTAAAATTTGGTTAAATCAAATTTCTGTTGATACAACGAAATATTTGACTGACCGAACAAAATTTTGTTGTTTCCAACCAAATAATCCATCTACCCAATGATTTGGTTAAAACAACCAACAAATTTAGTGAGGTCAACCAAATATTTTGTTGTCCGTATAATAACCCTATTCTATTGTTAAATCAACCAAAATTTTGTTGAATCAACCCAATCATTTTCTGAGTGTATATAAAAAAGGAACTTTGCAGGAACTACAGATTACTTTAGCAGTGACTGGAAATGTAACAACTTACTATTTTCACAAAGTAATTTTTGCTGTAATTAGTTTCTTTTTTTAAGGAAAAGAAAAAAATAAAGAGCATTTTTCGATGTATTGCATGAGCCATTTTCATTATATTCAGTTTCGAAAATGATTTTTTTTTTGCATCACCATAAATTTTACATGCACAAGAAGTTTAAAAATTGTAAGTTTATTAGGATTATTAATTTTGTATATATTCACAGAAATAAAGAGCACTTTGTGATGTCTTGCATGAGCCATTTTTATCAAATTAATCGACATATAAAAAACGATTTTGGTGAAAGGAAGAACATATCAGTTTACCTAAATGGAAAAATATATTCCCAATATCAACCAGAAACAACATACGATTATTATTATTCAGTTCCGGAAATAATTTTTTTGCATCACCCTCATTTGGACATGCAGAAGAAGTTTAAAATTCTGAAATCATTATTATTAAGTTTGTATATTCACTGAAATGAAGAGCATTCTGTGATTTATTGCATGGGCCATTTTTATCATATTCAGTTTCGAAAATAATTTTTTTTGCATCACCATAAATTGTAGATGCATAAGGAGTTCAAAATTTTAAGATCATTATTAATTTCGTATATTCATTGAAATAAAGTGCATTTTGTAATGTGTTGCATGGGTCATTTTTATCCAAACAATCGACATTCAAGAACAATTTTTGTGAGAAGAACAAGATATCAGTTTGCCTAAATGGCAAAACGTAATCCTAATAACACCTAGGAACAACACAAGATTATCATTATTATTATTATTATTCAGTTGCGAAAATGATATTTTATGCATCACTCAAAATTGCGCATGCAGAAAAAGTCAACAATTTTAAGATTATTATTATTAATTTTGTATATTCACTGAAATAAAGAGCATTTTGTGATGTGTTGCATGGTCCGTTTTCATCATATTCAGTTTCGAAAATAATTTTTTTTGCATCACCATAAATTGTGAAAGCATAAGATGTTTAAAATTCTAAGAATTAGATTAATTTCGTATATTGACTGAAATAAAGAGCATTTTGTAATGTGTTGCATGGGTCATTTTTATCCAAACGATCGACATTTAGGAACAATTTTTGTGAGAAGAAAAAAATATTAGTTTGCCTAAATAACAAAACGTAATGCTAATAACACAAAGAAACAACACACAATTATTATTATTATCAAGTTTCGAAAATCATCTTTTATGCATCACTCTAAATTTCACATGCATAAGAAGTCAACAATTTTAAGATTATTATTATTAATTTTGTATATTCACTGAAATAAAGAGCATTTTGTGATGTATAGCATGGGCCATTTTTATAAAAATAGGTCGAAACGGCTTTAAGACAATCTCTTCTAGAATGAGCCTTCTATTAGAGAAAAGCATTATACCACAATTGGCGAAAAGCAAATGAAGCTTTGTGTGCAAACAAGCGAATTGCAGGTGCTGGCAAATAAATTCATGAGCTGGCAAATTGACATTCGTCTCTGTCAACTTTGAAGCATCTATAATAGAGAGTTTCTAGTGTGGAAGATGTATGCTCTTACCTTGTGCAAACGGCTGCAGTTATCCATGCCAGTAGACATAAGCAGGTGGCTCTCGCTTTTGTACAGACGTACCTAGAAAGCATATTTGATTTTTATTTTTGTAAAAATACTTTTAAATTTATTTAAATTCAGATGCTATTTTAATAGTAACTCAGGGTGGCCACCCACGCGGCAGAACCGGGAAACCGGGAGAAAGCCGTGAATGAAATATTATATCGGGACATTTTCCGCATTTCATAATTGATGTTTTTGGTTGAAAATTGATTTCCTGGGCTAAAACTATAACTATTTTTTTGTAATTTTTTTCATATTTGTTCTAGTTTTTATATTGGTTTAAAATTCCTCTTTTTGATTGTTTCCATTTATGGTTTGATCGATTTGATTGAAAATTTGTGTATTTAATAATAATTTGACTTTTGGTAGAAAATTAATCTTCTTGGTAGAAAATTAAACTATTTGTTGAAAAATTCATTTTTTTTTGGGTGAAGATTCATCATGTAAGTCAAAAATTAATTTCTTGGGGTACAAGTTTCACTATTATTTTGAAAATTCATGTATTTTGTTACAAATTTATCTTTTTCTTTGGTAGAAAATTTATCCTGGTTGAAAATTTATCGTTATGGTTCAAAAATAATCTCGTTGGTTTACAATTGAGCCATTTTATTGAAAATTCTTTCTTCTGGTTGAAAATTGATTTTTTCAACTGTGTTACAATTTGTTTGTTTAACTATTATCTTGAAAATTCATGTATTTTTTATAAATTTATCCTTTTCTTTGTAAAAAAATTATCCTGGTTGAAAATTTATCTTTTTGGTTGAAAAATAATCTCCTTGATTTACAATTGAGCTATTTTATTGAAAATTCGTTTTTCTGGTTAAACATTGATTTTTTTGACTGTGTAACTATTTGTTTGTTTACCTTTATGTTTGTTTCATCTATTCTTTGTGTAAAATTGATCTATTTTGATTGAAGATTCATGTATTTTTTTGAAAATTTGACTTTTTTGTAGTAAATTAATCTTCTTGGTTAAAAATTCCTCACTTTGGTGGAAAATTCAACTATTTCGTTAAAATTTCATTTTTTTGGGTTAAAGATTCATAATTTGTTGAAAATTCAACTATTTGATCAGAAATTCATTTTTTTGGTTGAAGATTCATTATTATGTCAAAAATTAATTTCTTTGGGTTTGCATGTATTCATATTTCATGTATTCATGTATCTGGTTACAAATTTTTCTTTCTTTTAGTAGAAAATTTATCCTGGTTGAAAATTTATCTTTTTGGTTGAAAAATAATCTCGTTGGTTTGAAACTGAGCTATTTTATTGAAAATTCTTTTTTTCTGGTTAAAAATTGATTTTTTTAACTGTGTATTTTGTTGAAAAATTGACTTATTTGTAGAAAATTAATCTTCTTGGTTCGAAATTTCTCATTCAGGTGGAAAATTCAACTATTTTGGTTAAAATTTCATTTTTTTTGGTTGAAGATTCATAATTTGTTGAAAATTCAACTATTTAATAAGAAATTAATTTTTTTGGTTAAAGATTCATCATTCAAGTTGAAAATTAATTTCTTTGGGTGAAAGTTTAACCATTATGCTGAAAATTCATGTATTTTGTTGAAACTTCATCTTTTTTTTGGTACAAAACATATCCTGATTGAAAATTTATCTCTTTGGTTTAAAATCAATTGCTTTGGTTGAAAATTGAGCTATTTTATTTAAAATTCGTTGTTTTTTTTGGTGAAAATTAAATTTTTCAACTGTTGAAATATTGGTTAGTTTAACTTTAGGTTTATTTAATTATTCTATTTTTGTTGAAAATGTATCGATTTTGAATGTAAATACATGTATTTTGTTGAAAATTCGACTTTTTCGTAGAAAATTGATTTCCTTGGTTCAAAATTCCTCATTTTGGTGGAAAATTCAACTATTTTGGTTAAAATTTCATTTTTTTGGTTAAAGATTCATAATTTGTTGAAAATTCAACTATTTGATAAGAAATTCATTTTTTTGGTTAAAGATTCGTCATTCAAGTTTGAAATTAATTTCTTTGGGTGAAAGTTTAACCATTATCTGAAAATTCATGTATTTTGTTAAAAATTCATCTTTTTTTGGGACAAAATATATCCTGATTAAAAATTTATCTCTTTGGTTTAAAATCAATTTCTTTGGTTGAAAATTGAGCTATTTTATACAAAATTCGTTGTTTTTTTTTTTTTGGTAAAAAATAAATTGTTTTAACTGTCGAACTATTGGTTAGTTTAACTTAAAGTTTGTTTAACTATTCTATTTTTTGTTGAAAATTTATCGATTTTAATTGAAAATTCATGTATTATGTTGAAAATTCGGCTTTTTTGTAGAAAATTAATCTTCTTGGTTCAAAATTCCTCATTTTGGTGGAAAATTCAACTATTTGGTTGAAATTTCATTTTTTGGTTCAAGATTCATAATTTTTTGAAAATTAAACTATTTGATAAGAAATTCATTTTTTTGGTTAAAGATTCATCATTCAAGTTGAAAATTAATTTCCTTAGCTAAAAATATAACTATTTTTTTGTAATTTTTTCATCTTTGTTGTTATTTTCATCTTGGTTTAAAATTTCTTATTTTTGTTGTAAATTCATCTCTTTGGTTGAAAATTGAGCTATTTTGTCGAAAATTCGTTTTTTTTGTTGTTAAAAATTAAAAATTTTAACTGGAAATATGAGTATTCCATTTACGGTTGAATTGTTTTTGATTGAAAATTTGTGCATTTTGTTATTAATTTGAGATTTTGTTGAAAAATTCATTTTTTTGGTTGAAAATTCATCATTTTAGTCAAAAATTATTTTCTTTGGGTAAAATTTCAATTATTGTGTTGAAAGTTCATGTATTTTGTTACAAATTTATGTTTTTTTTTAGTAGAAAATTTATCCTGGTTGAAAATTTATCTTTTTGGTTGAAAAATATTCTCGTTGGTTTACAATTTATTGAACTATTTTATTGAAAATTCTCTTTTCTGATTAAAAATTGATTTCTTTTAACTGTGTAACTATTTTTTTGTTTACCTGTATGATTGTTTCATCTATTGTTTGTTAAAAATGTATCTATTTTTATTGAAAATTCATGAATTTTGTTGAAAATTTGACTTTTTGGTAGAAAATTAATCTTCTTGGTTAAAAATTCCTCATTTTGGTGAAAAATTCAACTATTTGGTTAAAATTTCATTTTTTTGGTTGAAGATTCATCATTTAATAATAGATTAGCAAGATTCATAGTTTCGCACAGGATTCAAACCCGAAGAAGCTCTAAATTTTAAACTTATTATGATTCATAATTTGTTGAAAATTCAACTATTTGATAAGAAATTCATTTTTTTGGTTAAAGATTCATCATCCAAGTTGAAAATTAATTTCTTTGGGTAACAGTTTAACTATTATGTTGAAACTCCATGTATTTTGTTAAAAATTCATCTTTTTTTGGTACAAAATATATCCTGATTGAAAATTTATCTCTTTGGTTTAAAATCACTGTCTTTGGTTGAAAATTGAGCTATTTTATAGAAATACGTTGTTTTTTTTTGGTAGAAATTAAATTTTTTAACTGTTGAACAATTGGTTAGTTTAACTTTAAGTTTGTTTAACTATTCTATTTTTGTTGAAAATTCATCGATTTTGATTGAAAATTCATGTATTTTGTTTAAAAAATTCGACTTTTTTGTAGAAAATTAATCTTCTTGGTTCCAAATTCCTCTTTTTGGTGGAAAATTCAACTATTTGATTGAAATTTAATTTTTTTTTTGGTTAAAGATTTATAATTTAAGTTGAAAATTCAACTATTGGGTTAAAAATTCATTTTCTTGGTTGAAGATTCATCATTTAAGTTAAAATTTATTTTTTTGGGTCAAAGTTCAAGTATTATGTTGAAAATACATGTGTATTGTTAAAAAGTGACCTTTTTTTAGGTAGAAAGTTTATCTTTTTTGTTTGAAAATTCAGCTATTTTGTTGAAAATTATTATTTTTTTTTTTAAGAATTAAACGTTTTAACTAGATATATAACTATTTCATTTTTGGTTGAAAATGTATCGTCTTTGGTTATAAATTCATGTATTTTGTTGAAAATTCAACTTTTTCGTAGAAAGTTAATCTTCTTAGTTCAAAATTCATCTTTCCGTTGAAGAATTCAACTATTTTGTTAAAATTTCATTTTTTTGTTGGTTGAAGATTCATCATTTAAATTGAAAATTCAACTATTTGATTGAAAATTAATTCGTTTGGTTAAAGATTCATCATTTAAGTTGAAAGTTCATTTTTTTTAGGTGAAAGTTTAATTATTATGTTGAAAATTCATAGATTTTGTTGAAAATTCATATTTTTTGGTTGATAATTCATCTTGGTTGAAAATTCATCTTTTTAGTTCAAAATGTATTACTTTGATTGAAAATTGAGCTGTTTAGTTGAAAATTCGTTTTTTTGTTGCACAGTTTTTAGTTGAAAATTCACTTATTTTGTTGCTAATTGAACGTTTTTGGTAAAAAGTTCAACTTTTGAGTTGAAAATTCATCTCATTCGTTGAAAATTAAGCTACTTCTCAACCTATCTTTTCCCATAATTTGACCTGCTTTCCTCCCTTCATTTTCCATCCCTTCCCCTACTACCCCTCCCTCATTTCCTTTTACTCTTTCTACTACCTTCAAATCCTTTCCACTTACTTGTACTACTTTCCCTCGCCGCATTTCGCCTCACTTCCCCTACCCCCATCCCTCACTTCTTTAAACTTCTTCTCACTTCCCCTACCCCCATCCCTTACTTCATTACACTTCTTCTTACTTCCCTCACCCCCATTCATCACTTCTTTACACTTCCTCTCACTTCCCCTATTCCCCATGGACATAGAAATAGGAGGGGACAAGCCACATGCTTCCGAACATCGGCGCGGGGATTGATTATAAGTTACAAGGGAGAGTCGACCATATTGGATTGAAAAATCGAGGGGTGGAAGTGAGAGAAGGAGATCAGTCTGCTCTTTCTCTCGCAATACCAGTTTAGCAATCCAAGATGATGGACCGCTCCGCTTGTTATTTCACCTCGCTATTACATATTCCTCTCCTATTCCTATATACATGCGCTACTCCTCATTTCCCCTACTTCTCCTTCCCTTATTTCCCTTATTTCCCTTCACTTCCCCTACCCTCTTCCCTCACTTCTTCTCACTTACCCTACTTCTCGTTTCATAATTTCCTTTCAACTCCGCTATTCCTCATTTCCCCTACTTCACCTACTTCTCCTCCACTAACTTACCCTACTTCCCCTCCTCTGATTTTCCTTCACTTCCCCTACTTCTCGTTCTCTCATTTTCTTTCAATTCCGCTACCACGCATTACCGCTACTTCACCTACTTCTCCTCCTCTCATTTACCCTACTTCTCCTTCTCTGATGCCCTTCACTTCCCCTACCCCCTTTCCTCACTTCTTCTCACTTCCCCTACTTCTCGTTCTCTCACTTTCTTTCAATTCCGCTACCACGCATTGCCCCTACGTCACCTACTTCTCCTCCCCTCAGTTACCCTACTTCACCACACCTCATTTTCCTTTACTTCCCTACCTCCCCAACCCTCATTTCCTTCCCACCCCTGCCCTCATAACCCCTCACTACCCATACTTCCCCTCCCCTCACTTCCTCTAACTTCACCCAATTCCACTCCTTGGAAAAAAGTAAGACGGAGGGACGGACACACGACCGAAGCTATTTCTGCTTTTTTTTTTAAGGCTTTCTGCTTGGGCCTACGAGACCCTAAACAATGTGGGTTCCGCAAAAAGAGTTGATTTTTTGTAAGGAATCTGTATTATCATTAGAGAATAACAGAAAATATTTCACGTCTTTTCAGACTAGATGGAGCCATGAAAGAAAAATTATTTTGAATTATTTTTTTCTGAAAAAAGATCTTCTCCTTTCGCTCCGCTGGGAATCGAACCACAGAACTACTGATTCCAGTCAGCTGCTTTCCCATTAAGCTACTAGAGAGATCCAGAAAAAAAACTTTTTTCAGAAATACATGCATTATTTTGGTAGATAGTACAAATCAAAATTTTCAAGGAAACTGTATTATCATTGAAGAACAAAAAAAAATATTTAACGTCTTTTCAGACTAGATGGATCTATGAAAGAAAAATTATTTTAAATTATTTTTTTCTGAAAAAAGATCTCGTTTCGCTCCGCTGGAAATCGAAACACAGAACTACTGATTTCCGGCCAGATGCTTTCCCATAAAGCTACTAGAGAGATCGAGAGAAGAAACTTTTTTCAGAAATACACAGAAATACATATTTTCTATTATTCTCTAATGATAATACAGATTCCCTGAAAAATTCGATTTGTACCATCTAGCAAAATAATGCGTGTATTTCTTAAGAAGGTTTCTCCTCTTAATCTCTCTAGTAGCTTAACGGGTAAGCAGCTGACCGGAAATCAGTAGTTCTGTGGCTCGATTCCCAGCGGAGCGAAAGGAGACCTTTCTTTATTCAGAAAAAAATGATTTTTTCTAATCCAGGAGAAATTACGATATTTTACCGGGAGAATCGACAGAAAGCCGGGAGACGAAAATTATAAAAATAGTGGCTGCGCTGATAACATTTACTTAGAAATAAGAAAGCGACCCTCTTTCTAGAATATAAAAGTGTAAGTAAGAATAGTATGAAGCACGTAAGAAATTTATATTTGGGAAGGCAAGCTCACCCTGCTCTTAGAGGTTCACAAATGGCATAGTAACGTTCGAAACTGATGGCCAATATCGTCAAGACTGAGGCGTGGGCTACTGTTAATTCCACAAATGGTACAGCTTTACCTAAAACAGAGACAAAAAATAACCATTTAGCACTTTTAATCAATTTTATATCAATAATTGATTTGAAATAACAGCTATCACAGTCGTTTTTTATCTGAAAATACCGGCGTGATGAACAAAAATTAATAAATGCAACAGTTTCATAAGAAACAAAAAATTTTAATCAACTACCAAACAAACCATTTTTTTTGGTTTCACGTAATTTTTATGTTAAAATATAAAATTAATATAATTACAACATTTTTTTATTTCAGAATTTATATGTATTTAAAATTTAAAAAAAAAATATAAGCAAGGAAAATATTTTTGATAACTGATGATAATTGATATCTTGACTTCAGTATTAATATATAATATCTTTGTATAATATATAGACCTAAAGTTATTCAAAATTGTAAATTTAATTTTCAAAGTCATATAATTTTTGTTTAAAATAACCGATTTCCGGTAAAAAAACGCTAAAATGCCCTATTTGTTCAAATATGGTAAATATTATTGAAAATATTATGATTATTTATCAATAATAGGAATTTTAAACAAAAAACACTTAAATATTCATAAAACATCAAAAAATTCTTCCAAGTTGCAAATCTTCTTTGAAATTTTATTATTTTAGTTTAAAATTACCGATTTTTGGTATAAATCGCCAACATAACCTAAAATTGATAAAAAGTTGTAACCCTTGTTTGAAATGTTTAAAATATCATATAGTTTTTATTTCAAAATACCCATTTCCGGCGACAGACACTAATTAAACTTGAAAAATGTTTAAAGATTATAAATTTTGTTCAAATTAAAATAATTTTTGTTTCAAAATACCAAACTTCAATATAAAACAACAACGTCACCTCAAATTGTTAAAAAATTATAAATCTTCTTTGAAATCTAAATATTTTCTTCTAAACATATGAATAACAAAGTCTGAGATTGTTCAAGTTTATAAATTTTATGATTTTTAACAAAAATAATTGGATTTAAATCTAATTTTTTTTTTCAGAAACACCAATTTCAGATGAACAACATGAACATAACCTTAAGTTGTTTATAAATTGGTAATATTCATTGAAATTTAATAATTTTGTATCAAAAATTGCAATAGGTTCCGACGAAAAATACTAGCATAACAGAAAAATTGTCAGAATTTGTCATTATTCTTCGAAATCTAATGATTTTTGTTTAAAATAAGCGACTTTCTTTGAAAACCCTTGATATAAGCAAAACCTGAACCTTCAAAATCTAATTATGTTTGTTTAAAAATGCCAATTTCCAGTAAAAAGACGCTATAACAAAATAGAAAAAATTGAATTGTTGAAAAATTTTTAGGCGTTAAAATCTAATATTTTTTTGTTGAAAATATCCATTTCCGGTGTAAAAGGCTAACATGACCTAAAATTTTGGAAAATTGGGAATCTGGTGATGATTTCTGTTTAAAAATGCTATTTTTAGGTGAAAAAACTTACCACAACCTAAATTTTTTATAAATTTGAGGTCTTCTTCGAAATTTTCTGATTTGATATTGAAATTCTTTGAGAAAAATAATAATTTGCAGCGGAAAGCACTGACATAAAATATTTATTTATAAATTGAATGTCATTAAAAAAGTTACTGAATAAAGTGTGATATACATTTTTTTCTTTCACAAAATTTTTGAATCAATAATGTTAAATTTTCATTTTTCTGCTTTTTTGCACAAATCATCCACAATTTGTTTTTGTCTTATTTCTTTGGATCGCAGTTTCTCTAAGCTACTCCTAATTTATTTTTTAAAGGATATTTTTTATTTTGAACAGTTAATTTTAATTATTTAAATTATTGATTGAATGCTATTCTTCTTTAAACACTGAGCACCAGCATAATTTTTTTTTAATCTTGCAAAAAAATGGTTAGGTTAAACAATTAAGAAATTAATTCATATTTAATAATAAACTTTTGAAATTGAAATGGACACCTCGTAACGAGACGTCCATACTCGACTCGAATTGAACAGAGAGTAAAGAAAAGGTGACTACCATCTGTTTCAAAAATCCTGGCCCCTCTACAAATAATTAAATAACTCTATAAAAAAAATCGCTTAAAAAAAGGAAAAACATCTTGTCAATCTTCATTTTATTAAGAATAAGTACAATATCATTCGATTGCGATGCGTCCATAACTTTCGATGCCGTAGAAAGAAAAAAAACAGGAAAAAATAATATGCAATAGCGTGTTATTGATGTACTTAGCAAAATTCAAGAAAAACCCACTATTGAATGTGTTGATTTTTTTTGAAAAATTGTAGGCCTCAGGAGAGCCTTTCAGCTTGATGAGAAGCTGAGTTAGCATCCTTCGCTTTTATTTACTGCCGACACCAAAGTTATAAATATTTTTGAATTTTCCGAAAACGTACTCATAAATAAAACTTCAAGATAACTAATCGATTTTTTTCAAAAGAATTCATGCATTTTTACAGGGTATACAATGGTCGAAAATTGACCAAGTTAAAAAAGGTGCTTTTAACGACGTTTTTTCACCTTCACTGAAAATTTACATCGAAAGTTATGAACGCATCGCGATGAAATTATATTGCACTCATTCGTAATAAAATGAGGATTAAAAAGATGTTCTTCCTTTTTTTTAAACTATTTTTTTTGATTGAGTTATTCAGTGATTTGTAGAGGGGCCAGGATTTTTGGAACAGATAGTAGGTAGAATATACGGGACTCTCATCCATACGTCTGGCCATGGTCCTCTTGAATCTGGCAGCCCACTGTTCCCTAAGTAAAATGATGAGGTGACTCGCCCGACTCTAACTTGAATTTGCTGATTTTTTTGAAAAATTTCAGCCCTCAGGAGAGGCTTCCAGCTTGATCAGAAGCTGAGTTAGCACCCTTGGCTTTTATTCACTGCCGACACGAAAGTTATAAATATTTTTGAATTTTTCGAAAACTTACTCATAAATAAAACTTCAAGCTAACTAACTACTCTATTTTTTTCAAAAGAATTCATGCATTTTTACACAAGATACAACGGTCGAAAGTTGACCAAGTTAAGAAAGGTGCTTATTCGTAATAAAATGAGGATTGCCAAGATGTTTTTCCTTTTTTTAAGCGATTTTTTTTATTGAGTTATTCACTGATTTGTCGAAGGGCCAGGATTTTTAAAATAAATAGTAGGTAGAGTGTACGGGACTCTCATCCATACGTCTAGCCAGGGGCCTCTTGAATCTGGCAGCCCACTCTTCCCAGTGAAGTGATGAGCTGACTCGCCCGACTCTAACTTGAATTTGTTGATTTTATTGAAAAATTGCAGGCCTCAGGAGAGCCTTCCAGCTTGATCAGAAGCTGAGTTAGCACCCTTGGCTTTTATTCACTGCCGACACGAAAGTTATAAATATTTTTGAATTTTTGAAAACTCACTCATAAATAAAACTTCAAGGTAACTACTCGATGTTTTTCAAAAGAATTCATGCATTTTTACACGAAATACAATGGTCGAAAGTTGACCAAGTTACAAAAGGTGCTTTTAACCACGTTTTTTCACCTTCACTGCAAATTTGCATCGAAAGTTATGGACGCATCACGATCAAATTGTATTGCACTTATTCGTAATAAAATGAGGATTGACAAGATGTTTCTCCTTTTTTTAAGCGATTTTTTTTATTGAGTTATTCATTGATTTGTCGAAGGGCCAGGATTTTTAAAATAAATAGTAGGTAGAGT
>CAKNYM010049787.1:187891-203524 GCA_932195095.1 Andricus curvator
CCTCAGGAGAGCCTTCCAGCTTGATCAGAAGCTGAGTTAGCACCCTTCGCTTTTATTTACTGCCGAGACCGAAGTTATAATAATTTTTGAATTTTCCGAAAACGTACTTATAAACAAAACTTCAAGATAATTAATCGATTTTTTTTCAAAAGAATTCATGCATTTTTACACGAAATACAACGGTCGAAAGTTGACCAAGTTACAAAAGGTGCTTTTAACCACGTTTTTTCACCTTCACTAAAAATTTGCATCAAAAGTTATGGACGCATCACGATCAAATTATATTGCACTTATTGGTAATAAAATGAGGATTGACAAGATGTTTTTCCTTTTTTTAAGCGATTTTTTTTTATTGAGTTCTTGATTGATTTGTAGAAGGGCCAGGATTTTTGAAACAGATAGTAGGTAGTGTGCGGGACTCTCATCGATACGTCCAGCCAGGGTGCTCTTGAATCTGGCAGCCACTATTCCCTACGTGAAGTGATGCAGTGATGCCAATGTTGGCGCCTTTTGCTACTGCGCCTGCGTTCGGGCCGCGCACTGGTTGGCTGCAGTTGGCGCGCAATTCAAATTTGGAATTAAAAACAATTCTTGTAATTTAAATAAATAGTTATTGAAAAATGCTCAAGAATGTATATAAATTGGACAACTTCTGATTTTAGACAAGAAAAAAATGTATAACACATATATTTTTTAAATAACAGTTCATTTTCTTTGACTTCCAAAGAATAACTGATATTTCACAAAAATTTAATTTCAGAAGAAATTTGTTGAAAAAATAATTCAATATCTTTGGTCTGATCTGCGCTTTGAGTTCACGACCTATCTTTTGCTCAGTTATCATGGAAAATAAAAAAGCAAAAGAACCATTGTGATCAGTGATTGTTATTTATTTTAATTTAATTATTGCTCATGGTCTGATGATAACTTTTATTTTTTAAAGTTGAGAGATTATTATTATTATTATTATTATACCATTAAGCCATTTCCCTTTCGGGGTGGGCGTGACTTGCTCGGTTGGAGAATAGTAGTGTGTATATGGGTATACAGGTATACGGTAGGTAGGAATATAGGTATGAGGTGGATAGGTATATAAGTGTTAGGTATATATATTTTAGATTGATCTGGAATTCTCGTGTTATTTATTTAAATGACACGTTTACTCCGCAACACTGCTCCGACCCAGGTTGCTGATCAATCTCTCTAGCGATCACCCCAAGTGAAGAGCCTCACAGAATTGTTATGTATGGTTCTCCACTTGGGCCCATTAGTATCCAAGATCTTTGTTTCAGGCGTCATTCATTCTACTGTCACTCTGTTTACAAACTATTTGTCGCCACACTTTTCTGTCCTGGCATACTACTCTAGCTTCCTTCACGTCCATGCATTTTTTCATGCAAGCTCTTGTGTTCCTATGGCTTCTTATGTCTCTACGGATTAATGTCTCATTTACAGATTCTAACCATTCTTTTGGCGGTCTACCCCTGGGCATTCTGCCATTTACTTTACCTTTATACACTTGTTTGGTCAGTCGTTCATCTTTCATTCTTTCAAGATGTCCGAACCATCTTAATTGATTTCTTTCCCATGTGTCAACTATTGTCTCTTTTGCACCACATTCTTTGAGGATTGTCTCGTTTCGGACTTTGTCCATTAGTGTTTTCCCGCATATTATGCGCAGAGGTTTCATGCCGATCGCGTTAATTTTACTCCTGTCCTTTTCTTGACAGGTCCATGTCTCGCTACCGTATAGTACAGTCGGTACGAATATAGAATTGTGTATGGCCATTTTAGCTTTTTTTGATATGTTTTTATTTGTTAGGATGGACCCTGCTCTACCGATAACCTGTTTACCCTTATTTATGCGCCTATCTAACTCCCCATCTATTTTTCCGTCGCTAGTGAATAGACTACCTAGATATACGTACTTGTCAACTTGTTCTAATCTCTCATCATTTAGGACAATGTTGCACATTGTTTTCTCACTCTTTCCCTCGAACACCATGATTTTTGTTTTATTTACGTTAATTTTGAGTCCCATGTCCTTCATGCTTGTATGAAGTTTATTCAACATTCTTTGCAATTCCTCGACTGATTCTGCCATAACAATCTTGTCATCTGCGAAAGCTAACCCACGTACCTTAACTGTTTGGAGATCTACACCTTCTTCGTCGAAGAGTGCAGTTCTTAGACACTTATCCATGAATATGATAAATAGCCACGAGGACATAACGCATCCTTGTTTCACGCCTTGCGTAATATCGAACCAGTCACTCAGTTTCCCGTTTACCCTTACGCTCGCTTTACTACCTGTATATATTGTTTTTATTGCTTGCAGGAGCCCTCCATTTACTCCGTATTCTTTAAGAACTTCCCAAAGTTTACTTCTATTTACCGTGTCAAATGCTTTTTCTAGGTCAATAAATGCACAGAAAACTTTCTTTCCTACTTTCAAGCTTTTTTCTGTGATCTGTCTTAGGCTAAATATCTGATCTGTACATGATCTTCCTGGCATAAATCCACTTTGGACTTCCCATATTTTTTCTTCTGTGATTTCCATTACCCTACGAATAAGTATTTTTGAGTATATTTTACTTACGGTGCTTAGTAGGCTGATACCTCTGTAATTACTGCAGTTGTTTTTATCTCCCTTTCTTTTGTATATTGGTACGATAATCGCTTTTTTCCAATCGTCTGGGACTTTCCCCGTCTCGATACATAAATTTATTAATTCGCACAACCTGTGAGGTATGTACTCGCCACCGTATTTGAGCATTTCAGCACTAATACTGTCTATGCCAGCAGCCTTACCGTTTTTTAAGTTCTTAATTGTGTCTCGGACCTCAGTGACACAGACTTTTTCAATTGGGTTTTCTAATGCATTATGTTCTATGTCGATTACTAACCTTAAAATCAGGTGTTGTTGATTGAAAATTATAAATTTGAGTGACTCTATTTGAATTGATTGGTAGTCCCAAGCATAATCAGCTCGAACCAATCAATCCCAGCTGTTCACAGACAGCTTTCTATATTGTGACCCTCTGCTCACGTCTTATCTGAGTGGTCATTAGTGATTTTAATTGAATTAAACTTATTTTTTTTGTACGGGGCCAAATGCCACGTTACAGTATATAACTTTATGATACTTCTTTATTGATCTTCAACTCTTAAAACCGTATAAATAGAATCCATTTTGAGTTTTGAGAGCACTCTCTATAGATGAGAAGCTTTATAGCATTTCCTGCAAGAGTAATAAAGATGTTTGTTACACGATACCTTTGTTACAATAAAAATTTTTTATATCCCTTTAATAATCCAATCTGACTGAAATGCTGCAGGGAAGTTTTATACGAGAGAATCTTAATCTTCTGGTTGCAATTGGAAATCGAAAAATACGTAACTCAGGATCATAACAGTTGAAAGAACCTATAAATACACGAAATTAGTCATTTCCTCATAAAGGAGACTTTAAATTTTAAATTAATAAATTATTTTACTTTGGGAAAAAGAAAGGAAAAGAAAAAATAGTTTTCATACTGTCTTTTTATTTATACTCTATGCAGGGGAAACCACCCTCCAGTAGATATAAAAAAATTCAACTGCATTTAACTGCATCAGTTTCCAAAAATACAGATTTTTGTTTTTAAATAAAGCTTACATATTTAATTAAATATTCTTATGATATTGCTCCTGCGCATAAGAGAATACTCAATTATCGAGAATTATAATTTATCATTAGTATACTTACAATTAAACTTAAAATGATTAAGTAAACTACTACGTTACCAATTTATAGAATCCAACAAGAAAAACAACTACTTTTAGTTGAAAAGTTGACTATTATATTTTTGGTTCGCAACTCATCTCGTTTCGTTGAAAGTGCAATTATTTTGATAAAAAGCCATCTTTTTTATCAGTAATTCAGATACTTGGTTGAAAAATGAACTTCTTCGTTAAAAATTCATTGTTTTGTTTGTAGATTCATCTCTTAGGTTGACAAAATTTTACTATTCCATTTTTAGAAAATTAATCTTTTGGACTAAAAAATCATCTTTTGGGTTGATCTCTTGTTTAAAATTCTTTTTTGTAAAATTCATAATTATAGTTGAATATTAGTCTTCTTTGTTGTAAATGTAACTATTTCAATAAAAAAAATTTTGTTTGGTCAAGAAATAATCTTTTCAACTAGCAATGTAACTATTCCATTTTTCGATGAAATGGATATTTTTTATTAAAAATTGAGATTTTCTAGTTCAAAATTCATGTATTTTGTTAAAAAAAAACTGTCTTTTTTGGTCGAAAATTAATTTTATTGGTTGAAAATTCATCCTTCTCGATTAAAAATGCAACTGTTTGGGCCTAAATTAATCTGATTTGGATGAGGATTCAACAATTTGGTGGAAAATTAAACTATTCTTTTGAAAATTAACGTTTTTGTTGAAAGCTGAAAATTCAACCGTTTTGCAGATAATTCATCATTTTTGGCTTTAAAATTCGACAATTTTGTTAAAAATTAGTGTATTTTGTTAGAAATTCGTATTTTTGGTAAAAAATTAATCGTCTTGCTGAAAATTTTATCTTTTTGGTTCAAAATGTTACTATTTGGCTAAAAATTTATCTTTTTTAGTTGAGAATACAACTACTTGGTTCAAAGTTAAACTAGTTTGTTAAAAATTAATATTTTTTCAGGATTCACGTCTTTGGCTGAAAATTTATCTATTCCATTTTTAGAAAATTAATCATCCGGGTTAAAAAATCATCTTCTGGGTTAAACTCTTTTCTTTTTAATTTTTTTTAAGATTATTGATTTTAATTGAAAATTCATCTTCTTTAAATATGAATATTAAAGAAAAAAAAATGGTATTATTAAATATTGTGAATTAAATGTTGAACTTTGATTTTAATGTATAAACATGTCACAAAAATGTTTCAGTTAGGTACAAAGTATGAATAATAAAGAGGCGAAATGGTTTTTAGGGTAAAAAGTAAAATTTTAAAATGCTCTCAAAAGAGGGGAAAAAGGTTGATTTTTCACGAAAATAGGGACATAATAAGGGAATAAATTCTTTTTATTTTTATTTTTATTTTCATCATACGAAGAAGAATTTTCAAATAAGTGGTCGAATTTTCAAACTTTTTTGTTTCTTTTTTTGTTATTATTAAACTTTAACCAAAAACAGTTCCATTTTCAATCAGATAGTTCCATTTTCAGCCAAAAATACGAAATTTTTAGAAGATAGTTCAATTTTCAACAATATCTTCATTTCAACCAACAAAGATGAATTTTCAACTGACAAACATGACTTTTCTACAAAAAAATGAATTTTCAATCCAATAGGAGAAATTTGTTATGAAAAAGACGATTTTTCAACAAAACACTTGTATTTTTGAACAAAAATATGATTTTTTTTAGAAAATAGTTGAATTTTCAAAAAAATAATTAAATTTTCAATCAGGTAGTTGAACTATAAAAAAAAGAAATTAATTTTTAACTAAACAGTTGCATTTACAAAAAAAATAGTTGAATTTTCAAGCAAAAGTGACAAATTTGTAATCCAGAAGTATGACTGTTCAAGAAAACAGTTGAATTTTCGACCAAGAAATTTTACTTTTTAACAAAACAGTTGAATTTTTAAGGAATAATTGAATTTTCAACTTAATACTTGAACAATAAAAAAGAAATTAATTTTCTACTAAAGAGATGTATTTGTAACCAAATAGTCGAACTTTGAAGCAAAAATGACGAATTGAAAAAAAAAATAGTTAAATTTTTAACCAAATCTGGGAATTTTTAATCTACAAAGATGAATGTGCAACCGAATGGTCGAATTTTCAAAGAAATAAATTCTACCAAAAACGATTGCATTTTCAACGAAATAATTGAATTTTCAAACCATAAAGACGAACTTTTCAGAAAACAGTCGAGTTTCCAAAAAAATGGTTTAATTTCAACCAGAAAAGATAATTTTTGAAACCAAACGGACGAATTTTCTATCCAAAAAGACAAATGTTCAACAAAAAAGTTTAATTTTCGACCACAAATATCACGTGTTAATAAAATAGTTGAATTTTCAAACAAAAAGGTTTTTTTTTTAAATGGATGAATTCTGAACCAAAACTGTAACAGGATACTTGTCCATCAAAAATGGTTTGATTTTCATATTGGATTCTATCAAATCACTTCAAATTTAAGCGATCAAAAGAAAAAAATCGGAAGTGTCTTGAAAACAGGGGAAAAAGCGGAATTTATTAAAAAGGGGGAAAAGAGGGGAATAGAGAAAAGAGTGTGAAGTCTGAAATTATTATTTCCAATTTTCTTTTCCCATGGTTTTTACAGGAAAAGTCATATTCGATGACACCCAATAGTATCATTTTCTTGCATCTTTATATCTGCCCACCAGATTGTCGTGACGTTTGATTTTTCGCATACAGGCTTTGCCGGTCGAAGCTTTCACTTCCATATTTAAACCACTTTGCTTGAAGCAGTTTTCCGCACCAATAGGTGAATTCCACGATCCCGATATTTAAAAATTGTAAGTATTTTCTTAAGTGGATATACCTAAGAGGTATGTCCGGAAAGTATCCGACCTTGTGGTGTACCAGGAGTGAGAGTGAATTCTGGCCAATGGTAATGATATCCCCTTCAAAGTACTCCCCTTTGTAAGGCCGTATTTCACCAGAAATTGCTGAATAAGCTGCGCTAAATGGGCAGGCGCGTTATCGTAGTGAAGGGTGACCGTCATCCTGAAATGCGACGCGTACACGGTTAGACGTTCAAGCAACTGCGTATACTAGTCGAATAAAGATTCGCAGGTCCGTGTCACTTCCTGCAAATGATGAATACCTAGTTTTAACAATAGCACAACTAGGTACAAAGTATCCGAGTATCCAACCTTCAGGTCTGTCTGGAAAGAAGCCTTACTTTTATAAAATTAATCATCCCGGTTGAAAAATCATCTTCTGGCTTAAACTCTTTTGTTGAAATTTTTGTTTAAGATTATTGATTTTAGTCGAAAATTCATCTAGTTGTGCTATTGTTGCGTAAAGGTCTAACCACGTACGCGTCGCATTTTAGGATGACGGTTCCCTTCACTACGATAACACGTCTTCCGATTCAGCGCAGCTTATTCAGCAATTTCTGGCGAAACACAGTCTTGCACAACTTCGTACCTTGAGCGGCCTTTTCGCAATTTTGGATATCAGATTATCAAATTTTACAGAAAAATATTTTGATTTTTGAGATATTTATAGAAAAATTGTAATGGAAGTACGTAAGGTGCTTTCCTGTACATGTTTTTTCCTATCAAGTCTCTCGATCGCATTATGCAAATGGTTTTATCCGATTGGATCTGTCGCCGAGGATTCAAATTAATAGTCTAACTCTGGTCTATACTCGCGTCTACAGCTTAACTAGTCCCATTGTCAATTAAAAATAATTAAAGAATACTTTCAAAAACAAAACCCTTCAAAATTCATTCTAAACTTGCTAAAACTGCGCTGTCCTTTGACGCCAAGGATTGTTTGAATAGTATCAATAATAAATCAGCTAATTATTTTTGGTTGAACGCTATTATTATATTCTTAGCTAAAATTAATCCTTTTTCGTTAAAAACTTTATTATTCGGTTGCAAATTTAATTAGTTTAATGAAAATTTAACAATTTTGTTAAAAAGTCATTCTTTTGGTTGAAAATCGAAATGGATTGTTGGAAATTCGTATTTTTGGGTTAAAAATTTAACTGCTTGGTTGAAAATTAACTTTTTAGTTGAAAATATTTTGTTCCTTTGTTGAGAATTCATCTCTTTGGGTAAAAATTTTATCTTGTTTGATTACAAATGAAACTATATGGTTGAAAAATTAATTATTTTGATGAAAATTTAACAATTTTATTTAAAAGTTATCTTTTTTGGTTGAAAATTCAACTGTTTTCTTGAAAATTCGTCTTTTTGGGTTGAAAATTCAACTATTTTGGTAGAAAATTGCACTATTGGTTGAAAATTCAACTTTTTTGTACAGAAGACAACTGTTTGGTAAAAAATTCACAAATTTCGTTGAAATTTTGTTTTCTACTTGGTTGAAAAATCTTTCTTGGTTGGAAATTAAACTCTTTCGTAAATTAATTATTTTGGTTGAAAATTTAAATATTCCATTTATTGTTAAAAACTCCACTTTTTAAGTTAAAAATTCCACTACTTGCTTGAAGTTTTAACTACTGTGTTAAAAATGGATTCTTCTTGGTTGAAGATTCATTATTTTAGTTGAAAATTCAACTACATTGTTTAGAGTAGAACTACTTTGTTGGAAATTAATTTTTTTGATTGAATTCAGCTGTTACTGATCTAAAATTGAAATATATTTTGGTTGCAACAACAACTATTACATGTTTTGTTGAGAATTTATTTATTTTTGTTCAAATTTCATCTAATTTGTTGAGAGCTGAACTACTTTGTTCAAAATTAATGTTTTGACTAAAAAGGTAACTGTTTTGTTGAAAACAGGTTTTTTCGTTGAAAATGAACTTTTTCAACTGAAAATTTAACTATTTCAGTTTTCGTAGAAGATTTATCTTTTTAAGTTGAAAATTCGTCCGTTTGGTATCTCTGTTGGTCAAAGTTGAACCATTTTTCGTTAAAAATGGAACTGTTTCATTGAAAATAATCAGTTTTGACTAAAGATTTTACATTTTTGTAGAAAATTCATGTATTTTGTTGAAAATTTGACTTTTTTGGCAAAAAATTAATCTTCTCGGTTTAACATTCATCTTTTTAGTTGAAAATTGACAAATTTGGTTAAAAATTTATCGATGTTGTTGAAAGTGCAATATTTGTACTGAAAGTGTTAGACGTTTAAAGGGTTTTAAATTGTATCTGATGTAGCACAGGTTTACATTCAAAATTTCTTTAATTCGGTTGATTGAGAATTAAAAATTTGCCCTTTGATTTTGAAAAATATCAAAATTTAAGAATTTTCATTTACAAATCTTTTAAAATTTAAATCTTTATTTAAAACTGTTCAATGCAAAATTATGCAAGTTTTAAGTTTTACAAATAAAAATTCAGTAATTTTGATGCTTTGTGTTCGAAATTTCTTCCTTTTGGAAGATTTAGAATTCAAAAACTTGACTCTTGATTTCCAAAATCACAAAAATTTAAGAATTTTCATTCATACATGTTTCAAATTGTACTTTTTTTGTTGAAAATTTACAATTAAAAATAATGCAAGTTTCAAGTTTTACAATGAAAAATTCTGTGATTTAGATGCTTAATCTTCAATTTGGAAAATTTAGATTTGAAAACTTGATTTTTGATCTTTAAACTGATCGTAATTTAATAGTTGTGATTTATATCTCTTTAAAGTAGAAGAGTTTTTAATTTTGAAAATTTGGAGTTAAAACTTCTGCAATTTTGATGCTTTTCGTTCAAAATTGCTTTAATTAGCAAGGTATAGAATTCAAAACTTGACTTTCGATTCTTAAAATTATCAATTTTTAAAAATTTGCATAAAATTGAAGTGCTTTTAATTTCGAAAATTTTTTATTAAAAATTATGCAAGTTTTAAGTTTTATAATTTAAAATTCTGCATTATTGATGCTTTATGATCGAAATTTCTTCAATTTGGCAGATTTAGAATTGAAAACTTGAATTTTGTTTTTAAAAATCATCAAAATTTAAAAATTTTCATTTATACAATTTTACAGTTTTACAATACAAATTCTGTAATTTTGATGCTTCATGTTCGCAATTACTTCAAAGAATGGTAAAACTCAACTTTTGATTTCCGGAATTAATTAATTGTTGTTCACGCATCTTCAAAATGAAAGTTTTTCCAATTGTAACTCTTTAAATTGTAGAATTTTTCTCTGGAAAATCTTTGGGAAATCGTTGAGGTCTTTGTGAAATCTTTGGAAAATGTTCCTGAAATTTTTGGGAATCTTTGCGAAATATTTAAAGGGTTTTTCAAATATTTGGTAATATTTGTGAATTTATTGAAATTTTTGAGAAATCTTTCAAATCTGTTCGAAATCTTTGAGAAAATATTGAAATCTTTGTGAAATCTCTCGGAAATCTTTGTAAAATCTTTCTGAAATCTTTGGGAATCTTTGTGAAATATTTGAACTGTTTTTAAATATTTGTGAAATTAATGAAATTTTTCAGAAATCTTTTAAATCTGTTCGAAATCTTTGAGCAAATATTGAAATCTTCGTGAAATACTTAAAATCTTTGTGAAATATTTCGGAAAAATTGTGACATTTTGGTACACTTTTTGAAATATATCTGAAATTTTTGTGAAATAATCCAAATCTTTGTGAAATCTTTGTAAAATCTTTCTGAAATCTTTGGGAATCTTTGCGAGAAGATTTTAAAAAGATTTCACAAAATCTTTTTAAAATCTTTCTGAATTATTGGAGAAATCATTGAAATCTTTGTGAAATCTTTGAAATTTTCGTGACATTTTGGTACACTTTTTGAAATCTATCTGAAATTTTTGTGAAGTAATCCAAATCTTTGTAACATCTTTCAAATCTATCAAAAATCTTTACGAAATATCTGAAATCTTTGAAAAATCATTGAAATCTTTGTGAAATCTTTGTGAAATCTTTGTAAAATCTTTTTGAAATCTTTGAGAATCTTTGCAAAATATTTAAAGTGTTTTCTTAAATATTTGGTAATATTTGTGAAATTATTGAAATTGTTGTGAAATCTTTGAGAAATCATAGGAATCTTTGTGAAATCTTTCTAAAATCTTTCTGAAATCTTTGAGGAATCATTGAAATCTTTGTGAAATTTTCGGAAATATGAATTTTATACCTGTATTTATTATTTACTATTTTCGACGAAGAAGGTGTAGATCTCGAAACAGTGAAGGTACGTGGGTTAGCTTTCGCAGATGACAAGATTGTTATGGCAGAATCAATCGAGGACTTGCAAAGAATTGTTAAATAAACTCAATACAAGCATGAAGAACATGGACCTCAAAATTAACATAAACAAAACAAAAATCATGGCGTTTGAAGGAAAAACTGAGAAAACAATGTGCAACATTGTCCTGAATAATGAGAGATTAGAACAAGTCGACAAGTACGTATATCTGGGTAGCCTATTCACTAGCGACGGAAAAATAGATGGGGAGTTAGAAAGGTGCATAAATAAGGGTAAGAAGTTTATCGGTAGAGCAGGGTCCATTCTCAGAAATAAAAACATATCAACAAAAGTTTGAGATTGTCCCGACTTCTTGAAAGAATAATGTAAAGTAAATGGCAGAATGCCCATAGGTAGACCGCCAAAAGAATGGTTAGAATCTGTGAATGAGACATTAATTCGAAGAGACACAAGAAGCCATAGAAACACGAGAGCTTTATGAAAAAATGCATGGACGTGAAGGAAGCTAGAGTAGTGTGCCAGGACAGAAAAGTGTGTTGACAAATAGTTTGTAAAAAAAGTGACAATAGAGTGAATGACGCCTGAAACAAAGACCTTGGATACTAATAGGCCCGAGTGGGGAACCTCGCATAACGACCTTGTGAGGCTCTTCACTTGGGGTGATCGCTAGAGAGATTGATCAGCAACCTGGGTCGGAGCAGTGTTGCGGAACGAACGTGTTATTTAAATAAATAACACGAGAATTCTAGATCAATCTAAAATATCTATACCTTACACCTATATACCTATCTACCTTATATAACTATATATCCATCTACACACTACTATTTTCCAACTGAGCAAGTCACGTATAATAATAATAATAACATTGTTTCTTTATTAATAATGATTTATGTACAATTTATACATGGTATAACATCATTATATTATGTACAAATTGTACCATTCAGTATTATGAGTCTATGCCCCCCCCCCCCATTCCTAGAAAAAAAGGTTTCGCCGCTTCTAGCTAGATTGGAAAATAATTGAGCGCATTCCAGCTGAAATTCATGTCTTTTTTTGGCGGCGCTTGTTCCCTTTTCGGTTGGTATGAATTACTATTAGAGGTTTTGCGTTGCGAGCATTCCTATGCATACAAGCAGTCATAAATACATTCCATAATGGCCCTTTGTATTTACTGCCATTGTTGTGAATCCGGACGAAAGAGAAGTGTCCCTGTAGCTATCAAAAAGAGATGGGAGGAACTGATTTACGGGCACAGTCCCAGAGGTCCTTATGACCTGGAGGCAAGAAGAGCTTCAGAAACGCGAGCAGTTTCGGATTCTGACATATTAACTTTACTGGCTTGTTAATAGTCTTTGACACGTTACCAATCCGAAGTAATACGTTACCGTCACTTCACTGCAAAAACTATAGACCTCTTTTTTTGTAGGGTATCATTTTTTTGTGTCCTGTTTTTGAATAGGATAAGGTAAAGGTACCTATCATGAGACAAATTTTGAGGGGGTTTTGTAACTAAGTAAGTATACCATTAAGCCATTTCCCTTTCAGGGTAGGCGTGACACTACCCGATTCGGGTAGTGTTTCTAGGTGGATAGTTTCTTGTAGTAAATAACTACTACAAGTGTGGGCTCACCACACCCACGATGTGCCAACAGCACGCAGTATTCTCGAAAGGTCACCCATCCAAGTGCTAACCGCGCCCAACGCTGCTTAACTTCAGTGATCTTACAAGAAGTGGTTTTTTCAGCGAGGTATGGCCGTTGGCCATACCATTTGTGATTTTCATTAATTTTTGAATGATAGTAGAATATATTTTCAAAATGTTTATATCTATGAATGCGCTGATTTTTTTCTGAATACGAAACGCCTATTAAAAGTTTAATTTAGTCTAATCAAAGTAATTATATTTAGGAAAAAGCTGAAAGACCTTTAAGGTAAACGTCCCAGTAATCTTCACCATAAGAGATTTCATTGACTTCAAATATTTTGAAAATTGTTTTGGAAGGATTAGTTAAAAAATGATTGGTACTGATTGAAGCATTAAACATCCTAGTATATTATAAAAATTGGTTTTACATTATATTTAATATTACTTCTTATTGATAAACAATTAAAAGTCAAAAAGCACCGATGTCCCAGTTATCGCCGTTTCCAAATCTGCCATGTACTAGTAATCGCGAGTCGTTGTCCCAGTCTTCGCGAAAAAGGTTAAGTTTTCTTAAAATGTGTTTTTAGTGATTTGGACATGTATTTGAAGTGTATTATTGTATTTTAAGTATACTTTAATTAAATGAAAGATGTATTGTTAGTTTTATATTGATTGAGAGATTGATACCTCCGAGATGAAATCCGTCGAAACATAACCTCAAAATCGAATCTTCTGATAGTTCAAATACGTCTGATGGGCATTATAATAATTAATCATAATAAAAATGAATTTTCTTTTAAAATTTTTAGTTTATATTTTAATTAAAAATATTTTCGAATAAAATTAATATTTTATTTATAAGAAATAAAGTGGTCCCAAAAATAAATTGAAATAAATATTTATTAGAATTTTTATCACGATAAGTGATAACTACAATGCTGAAATTTTTTTATAATACTGAATATTATAATTAAAAATTATTAACATTTTCCTTTTCAAAATAAAGTTCGAAAAATAATATTGAGTTGTATAAAGTCATATAACCTAACTTTGTTCTATAAAATGGCTAAGTACAACATAATTACATGGGATACAAAAATTTACACACTGGTAATTTGTATAATTAACTTTCTTGCAACATAAATTATAAACACAATGACGAAATTTGATAAATTGCAGTGACTAAAAAAATCATGTTTATTTGAAGGTTATGTTCTGTTTACGTTGTCAAAACATTAAAATTATCAATAATTATATATTTGTTACACAACAGTTCGTTTCAATATAGATAAGTTCAAAACAGCAACAGAAACATTAAATTACCAAGTTGAGATTTCTAATAGTTTCGACGCTCTCCAAGAACAGAGAGACGATAACAATAATCACGAGGAGGAACCGGAAACCCTGTGAAGCAATACGAAAAAGGCGATAAAGGCCGCCGCGAAACTTACGATAGGTTTTAAGAAAGTAACCAAAAGCAAACCATCGTTTGACGAAGAGTGCAAACTCTGGTTTGAGAAACGTCGGAAGGCCAGACTAAGTAGTTTACAAAATAAGTGCGATCAAACACATAAGAAATATCTCGAGATTAGCAAAAGTACAAATAGGCTCTATAGATCCAAGAAAAGGGAGTGGGAAAAGAATAAAATACTAGCAATAGAAGCGCATAATAAACAAAAAAATCTGCCCGCTTCGCGGGCACATTCTCATCGCGCGCTTCGCGCGCGGCTCGCTTCGCTCGCAAGTTTGAGCGCGCCTAGGGCGCGCAACTGTTGGATCTCGCGCTTCGCGCTCGATCATATATTTATCTCGCGCTTCGCGCTCGATTATGTATTCACCTCGCGCTACGCGCTCGGGCGTATCTACATCGCGTTTTACGCTCGGTTGCTCTAGATTTTTCAACTTCGTGTTCGACTTCGATGAAAAGAAAAAGTTTGTTTGCAAATATTATAAAATTATCAAAACCTCTACATATTAAGTGATTGTTAAATTTGTTTTTATTTTAGACTGAAAAGGAACTTCATTTACTCAAGGTTCTATCGACCTTAAGGAACACATTCTCATCCAGACACTCGCGCTTCGCGCTCGATATTTGATTTGAAAATCATTTGAACCTTGCGTTCCACGCTCGGTTCTGTGCATTTGATTTTTCTATTTTCAATGCTGTTTTTTACGAATAAAACAAAAACTACGCGTCATATCAAAAAGTGAATGATAAGAAATTTGTAGATCTTTTTTGGGTGCACAATTTTGGTGGAATGATCTTTTCTCGTATCTTGCATAGTTTCACAGCAAAATGGAATTTTTGATTATTTTTTTGTGCGATAAAAATTTGAATTTTTTATTTTTCAAAAAATTGAAAAAGTTGTTATGAAAATATTATAGGACGTTCAAAAAGCAACGTTTTTCTCCTCTTGACTTTTTTTCATATCGTGCGTTTTTCGGCTTAAAATGTACATTTTCGTTTGTTTTTTGGAATTTTGAAAATGCTATAACTCCAGTAATTTTTGTTTTATCACGAAAAGTCATTAGAATATTTTGTTCGTCATTTTGCGTACTACTAATAACCATACATAGAATTTTTAAATCTTCAAAAAAAGTGGTCTCAAAAATTTTCAAAATGTGCTCACTTTTTGAATTTTCATCCAAAATAGCTGGTTAACGAACTCGTTCTCTATTTTTCGGCCATAAAAAAGTGTGCCAAAGCTCAATCAAATCTGATCATTTTTTCGAAAGTTATCGTGGCTACAGACAGACAGACAGACAGACAGACAGACTACAGACAGACAGACACCTTGGTAAAAACCGTTTTTTCTGGCTCAGGGGGTCTCAAAACGTGGAGATTTGATGAAAACCGACTATGTCAAATTTTACATAAAACCAATACCTTCTCATTAGAATGAGAATGTAATAACCCGCGTGAGATGTACAGGGGAATCAATTTTATAAAGAAAGGCTTTCAAAGTAAAACGGAAGTAATGAGGGACGAAAATGGCAATCTAGTAGCCGATGCGACAGAGAGACTGAATTTATGAAAAGATTATTTCGATAAACTATTAAATGTACGCGAAGCCACCGTTGAAGGTAATCTCGGCGAAATCC
>CAKNYM010049788.1:0-28577 GCA_932195095.1 Andricus curvator
GTTGGAACAATTTAAATATTAAAAAAGTTCTCGTAGAATACGCGCTAAACTACCTGGTGCGTGACCCGATGCACCTGGATCCTCGGCTCACCACTTTTAGTTATTTTGGATGTTGGCACAATTTAAATATTAAAAAAGTTCTCGTAGAATACGCGCTAAACTACCTGGTGCGCGAACCGGTGGACCCGGATCCTCGGCTCACCACTTTTTGTTATTTTGGATGTTGGAACAATTTAAATTTTTAAAAAGTTCTCGTAGAATACGCGCTAAACTACCTGGTGCGCGAACCGGTGCACCCGGATCCTCGGCTCACCACTTTTAGTTATTTTGGATGTTGGCACAATTTAAATTTTTAAAAAGTTCTCGTAGAATACGCGTTAAACTACCTGGTGCATGACCTGGTGCACCCGGATCCTCGGCTCACCACTTTTAGTTATTTTGGATGTTGGAACAATTTAAATTTTTAAAATGTTCTCGTAGAATACGCGCTAAAGTACCTGGTGCGTGACCCGGTGCACGCGGATCCTCGGCTCACCACTTTTAGTTATTTTGGTTAGTTATTTTGGATGTTGACACAATTTAAATTGTTAAAAATTTATCGTAGATGACGTCTTCAACGGCCTGGTGCACAAAACTAAATCATTGTAACGGTAACGGAAATAGTAACACACCAAGATGGGTTTTCAAAGATAGGAATATTAAATGTTGACCAAATAGTGGACTTTTCAATCCAAGACATAAATTTTCTATAAAAAAAAACGAATTTTCAACTAAATAGTTTTTTTTTAAATGAAAGAAATGAATGAGCTTAACAAAATATATAATAATTAAATTTTCAACTAAACAGATAATTTTTTAACAAAAAAGATTGATTTTCTATCAGAAAAGGTAAATTTTCCAAAAAAAATGGAATAGTTAAAGTGAATTTTCAACTAAAATGATGAATCTTCAACTAAAAAAAATTATTTTTTAACCAAATACATTAATTTTAAACTTAAAAGATAAATTTTTGACCGAAATTAAAGTAGGATAATTTTCAGTTAGTAAAATAAATTTTCAACCAAAAAACAAACGAATTTTCAACCAAAGAAATGAATTTTTAACCAAAAAGCTGAAATTTCAACTAATGAGAGTACTTTTCTATCAAGAAAGACGGATTTTCAACAAATCGTTGAATTTTAACCTAAAACAGATAAATTTTCAACTAAAAATAGAATAGTTAAATTTTCAGTAAAAAAATTAATTTTCAATAAAATTAAAGTAAATTTTCAACGAAATAGTATAATTTTCATCTAAGAAGATTAAATTTCTATCAAAAAAGATAAATTTTCGAGAAAAAATGGAACAGTTACATTTCCAGTTTAAAAAATTAATTCTAAATAATAATAAAAACTCATTTTCAACCAAAAAGATCAATTTTCAACCAATAAGATGAATTTTCTACCAAAATATATGAATTTTCAAATCAAAGTACATGAATTTTCAACTAAATCTCTAAATTTTTAAAGGAATTTCCAGGCAAAAAGATGAATTAGTCACCAAGAAGATTAAATATTCTCCTGCAAAATTCGAATTTTCAATAAAATACAGGAATTTTAAACAAAATATTTGAATTTTCAACTTATGAAGATAAATTCTGAACCAAACATGTATGAGTTAAGTTTTCAGTTAAAACAATTAATTTTCATCTAGAAAACATAATTGTCAACAAAATAATTAAATTTTGAAGGAAAAAAAAAATTTCAACTAAAATGATGAATCATCGACCAAATAAATTAATTTTTAACAAAGTATTTCTACTTTGAACTAAGTAGTTGAATTTTCTACCAAAAAAGATGAATTCTCAACGAAAAACGTGATATATTTCAACCACAAAAAGGATTTTAATTTTTTGCGAAAAATAGTTGAATTCAACCAAAAAAATTAATTTTCTACAAAATTGTTTGAATCCTCAAGCAAAACATTTTAAATTTTCAACCAAATAATTGCGATTTTTAACCATAATAATAAAATTACCTTTAACTTTAGTTTATCGAAAATTCCCTAACTTTGTCAGGTTTTTCCTGACATTCCCTGTCATTCTGGAATTACCTAACTTGTAGCAACTCTGTAATAAAAAAAAAAAGTATATGTTTATTTCACTCTCGAATGTTTTTGTAAAAATGTATGTATTATTTATGATGTATATATTTGTGTAAACAATAAATGCTTTAAATTCTCTTAAATGCTTTAAAAATGTTCTGTTTGAGCTTAAATGCTGAGCATATTCGCATTTGCCCAGCATAAATTCCTGGGCATTTAAGAACTCTACTTACAAATTTGGTAAAAATTGTTAATTTTTAATAAAGCATGGCTTATTTTTTCGAGAACAAAATCCTCCCTAACTTTACTGTTTCAAATTTTTAAAGCAATGTTTTCTATGACTGAAATGGTTAAAACAATTTTTTTAGGAAATGTCTACACGTACCGATAAAATTTGACTACATGTTTCGGTACCTCTAGCCACGGCCTTTTTTTAAAGAAATAAATATATTTGAAGATTATTATTTTTTACTTATTTTTAAAATTGGTAACATAATAATTGTAGGTAATGTTTTCTCCGACATAATAAGCCATGATTTATAAAAATTGAACCATTTTTTTTAAATTTTGTAAGAAACGACAGTATATTTTTCTCGAAAATTTTCTGTTTCAATTTAGAATTATATATTTTTTTTTAAATCAGGTAAATCTCTGAATTATAACACTTTTGGAAAATTCCCTGGACCAACTGAAAATTATCATTCTTTTCACAAATTCTCTGTTCAAAGTCAGAACTATAATAATTCGTTTAGAAAATTGCCAAATCATGATTACGCAGTTTTTATATTTTTATCTTAAAACGTAAATTTGTCTCTCTTTGATTAAAAAAATATGTATTTACAATTTTCGATAAATTCCCTGTTCAAATTCAGAATCATAATTCTTTGAAAAAAATTCCCCGTTCCAAGTCAAAATTATAATTCTTTTAGAAAATTGCCTGAAGACACTCAAAAATACCATTCTTTTCAAAAATTCTGTGCTCAAAGTCAGAACTATAATTGTAATTATTTTAGAAAATTGCCTTTCCAAATTCAGAATTGCAGATATTTCTTCCAAAATCCCCGGTTCCAAATCATAATTACGCAGTTTTAACATTTTTACTTTAAAACGTAAATTTTTCTCTCTTTGATTAAAAAAATGTATATTTAATATATATTTACAATTTCAGATAAATTTCCTGTTTTAAATCAAAATCATAATTCTTTTCAAAAATGACCCATTTCGAGTCAAAATTGTAATTCTTTTGGAAAATTCCTTGTTTTAAATGTGAATTATAGTTTTTCTCGAAAATTATCTGATCCAGTTCAGAATTACATGTAATTGACTAGGAAAATTTCCTGTTCCAAACTCAAAATTATAATTATTCTCGAAAAATCGCTGTTCCAATGTAGAATATTATACTTCAGTATACTTCTTTTTTAAATCGAGGTACAGTTCAGAATTATGATTCTTTTAGAAAATTCTCTGAATCAACTCAAATTTATCATTTTTTTTTTCAAAAATCCCCTGTTCAAAGTCAGAACTATAATAATCTGTTTAGAAAATTGCCTTTCCAAATTCAAAATCACAGATATTTCTTCCAAAATCCCCGGATTCAACTCATAATTACGCAGTTTTTTTATATTTCGATCTTAAAACGTGAATTTGGCTCTCTTTGATTAAAAAAATATGTATTTACAATTTCACATAAATTCCCTGTTCTAATTCAGAATCATAATTTTAAAAAAATCCCCGTTCCAAGTCAAAATTGTAATTCTTTTGGAAAATACCTTGTCCTGGATCTGAATTATAATTTTTTCGAAAGTTTACTGTTCCAGTTTAGAATAATACATCGCTATACTTATTTTTTAAATCCAGGTTAAACACGGAATTATAATTCTTTTTAAAAATTCCCTTTTTAAAGTCAGAACAATAATAATTCTTTGAGAAAATTGCCTTTTCAAATTCAATATTACAGATATCTTTTTGAAATACCCTATTCCAGGTCATAATTACGCAATCTTTATTTCTATTTTAAAACGTAAACTTTTCAATTTTGCTTTTAAGCAATACATTTTTTATATTTTCAGTTTCAGATAAATTCCATGTTCCAAATGAAAATCATAATTCTTTTCAAAAATTTCGCGTTCCAAGTCAAAATTGGTTATTATTTTTGGAATAGTCACTGTTCCAAGTCAGAATTATAATACTGTTTAAAAATCTCCTCTTCCAAGTAACAATTATAATTTTTTTAGAAAATTCCTTGTTCTAGATATGAATTATAAATTTTCTCGAAAATTCACTGTTGCAATTCAGAATTATGCTTCGTTTTAAAATCCAAAATTCTTTTGTCAAATTCCCTAAACCAACTCAAAATTATCATTCTTTTCAAAAATTCTCTGTCCAAAGTCAGAACTATAATAATAATAAATAAAAATAATCACACGGTATCTTCTTTGATATGCTTGGAAATTCAATAAAAATATTTAAATCTTGTGCAATTTCTTAAAATACCTAAAAATACCTTGAAAGGTGTGGAATCGCTAGAACAATTCCTTGGAATTCCATTTCCTTCCATTTATTTTCCAAAGTTCTCGAGATATCCTATAAAATCTTTACAAATTGAACAAAATTCTATGAAATCTCTTCAAATTTTCGAAATCTATGAAATTCTTCGGAATCTGTTAACATAGCTTAAAGTCTTTTATATTCCGATAAATTCTTTAAAATACTTGGAGGTCCTACAAAATCCCTTAAATCTTGTGAAGCCCTTTGAAATCCATTGGAATTTTTGGAAATCCTACAAAATTCTTTGACATTCCTTGCAATTTTTTAATATCTTGAAATTCTTTGGGATCTTTTAAAATAACTTAAAATATTTGAAATTTTGTAAGGTCGTTCATATCCCTTGGAATTGTTGAAATCTGCATAAATCCCTTGAAATAAAATTTATTTTATTCCCTAATGTCTCTAGAAATTCGTTGAAACCCATTGTATTCTTTCGAAATTCTAATAATCCATTAAAATATGTAGTAATCATTTGAAATCCCTTTAAAATAAATTTAAATTAATTTATTCATTAAATTTGTCTTTAAAAAATCCGTTCAAATCCCTAAAAGTTTTAAATCCTCGGAGATTCCATAAATTCCTTTAAATATTCTGAAATTTCTTGAAATTCTTTAAAATAGTTTGAAATGTTTGGATTCGGTGGAATAATTCCTTGAAATTTTATTTAATTTATTTACCAAAGTTCTCTAGAAATCCCTTAAAATCTTTAGAAATTGTACAAAATTCTGTGAAATCCCTCGAAATTTTCGAAATCTCTTGAAATCTGTTAAAATAGAAATAAATCTTTTGAACTCTCATAATTTTTTTTAAACACTTGGAGGTCATATAAAATCCCTTAAATCTCGTGAAATTATTTGAAATCCATTGGAATCTTTTCGAATCCTAAAATATTCTTTGACATTCCTTGAAATTTGTTTAATCTCTTGAAAGTTTTCAAACACTTTTATAATAACTTAAAATCGTTCAAATCCATTGAAATAAAATGTATTTCATTCCCGCAAGTCTTTATAAATCGGTTGAAATGCCTTAAAATCCATTGAAATCCCTTGAATATAAATTAAATTAAACTTATTCATGAAATTTCTCTAGAAAAAGACCTTTCAAATCACTCGACATTTTTGAAATCCTTGTAAATTCAATAAAATTATTTAAATTTGAAATAGCTTAAAATCCCTTAAATTGTTTGGAATCCCTAAGAAAATTCCTTGAAATTTTATTTCATTCAAATAATTTTCCAAAGTTCTCTAGAAATCTCTTTAAGTCAAAGGAAATCGTACAAAATTCTTGAAATCCCTTCAAATTTTCGAAATCTCTTGAAATTTTACGAAATCTTTTAAAATAGCTTAAACTTTTTAAAACTCCCGTAAATTCTTTAATTCCGTTCATATCCCTTGGAATTGTTGAAATCTGTAGTAATCCCTTAAAAGAACATTTATTTTATTCCCTAAAGTTCTCTAGAAATTCGTTGAAATCCCTTAAAAACCATTAAAATCTTTCGAAAATGTAAATAATCCATTAAAATAAGTAGAAATCATTTGAAAACCCTTTAAAATTTTGGAAATCGTACAAAATCCCTTGAGATCCCTCCAAATAAAATCTTTTGAACTCCCATAAATTCTTTAAAATACTTGTAGGTCCTATAAAATCCCTTAAATCTTGTGAAATGTTTTGAAATCCTATGTACAACATTCTTGGACATTTCTTGAAATTTATTTAGTCTCTTGAAAATCTTTAGAATTTTTTAAAATAACTTAAAATCCTTTGAAATTTTGTAAGTTCCTTCATATCTTTTGAAATTGTGGAAATCCCTTGAAATAAAATTTAATTTATTCCCTAAAGTTCTCTATAAATTCCTTAAAATCTGTTGAAATCTTTCAAAAATCGTATTAAAACCTTTAAAATATCTAGAAATCTTTAGAGATTCAATAAAATCCTTAGATATTATGAAATTCTTTGAAATAATTTAAAATATTTTGAAATCTTTGGAATAGCTAGGAATGCCTGGAAATTTAATTTCTTTTCTCAAGTTCTCTAGAAACCCTTTAAAATGGAGCTAAAAATCTTTACAAATCCTACCAAATTCATTGAAATCCTTTGGAATTTTCTTTGAATACTTGAAATCTTTGGAATGCTACAAAATTCTTTGACAATCTTTGAAATTTTTTAAATCTCTTGAAATTCTTTGACATTGTTGAAATCCGTAAAAATTCCTTCAAATAATTTGAAATCCTACATTAAGTAAATAAATCAATCATTCGTAAAAAAAAATTCTGCAAAAACTGTGTTAAGTTCCACAAATTTACAAAAAAAAAATCAGCAATGCAATCTCAGGCCTGAGTTAGTTTCTGAAAAATATTTAATTCTATTATTTATTTACTAAAATTTGGTGACTGAATTTTGAGTTTAAATCTTGAGTCTAACGGCCTTAAAAACTTTTGAAGTGTCCCTATATTTGAACAATTTTCAATTCAACAAGAACAATCCACAATTTTACAGAAATTTTTCAATGAAAATTGAAATTCTTAATATTTGATTACTCACAAATAAAACGTTTTAGTTTATTTATTTTTTTCTTTTTAGACATGTTGCCCGAAAACAGTACAATTAAAACCGATCATCCCGATCACATACAAACAGACCAAAATCACATAATGTCAGACACGCAATTAATCAATATGAATTTAAAACTAACAGACAATTCTATGGCAGAATTCTGTGATAAAATGGACTTACGGATCGTCCGAGAACTATCGCTTTGTACCAATCATCTCTCCTGCATTCCGAATAATTTTTCTCAGCACTTGAGCAATTTAAAAAGGCTGGACATCTCGAATAACAATCTCAAAGAATTACCAAGTTCCTTCAACCTGTTGACCAAATTAGAACACCTGAAACTCGACCACAACGAATTTAAAACACTGCCAAAAGTTCTCGCGGAAATTCGAAGTCTAAAGACCCTAAGTATATCGCACAATAAACTCGAGGAACATTCAGAAGACCTAGGAAGCCTAATTAATTTAGAAACGCTAGATTTGAGTTCCAACAATTTATCGTCACTTCCCTACTCTTTCGTGAGACTCAATCGTCTCAGGGAACTCAATCTCGCAGAAAACAAATTCAATATAATTCCAGAATGCATCATAAATGGAATGCGAAATTTGGAATTTCTTGACCTATCTCTCAACAAGAGGATCAAACTCAACGTTCCACCTTGCAGTAGAATTCTGAGGAAATTTTATGCAATGAAAAATGGAGTCTGTCGGAGATTTCCCAGATGGTTATTAACACCCAAGTTCTCTGCTCTTCAAGAAGTCAACTTGAATGGAACGGAGTTCACAAAGTTTAAATTTCCGGACGAAAATTCACTCTTGAATCTCAGGAGTCTCTCTATGACCCAGTCAACACTCTCTGACCAAATTTTAGGAAAATTGACGAGAAACATGATAAGGCTCGAAAAACTGAATGTTGGCAATGACAATCCCGAGAAAGAAGGCAACATTTTATGCAGCCTGCCTGTCCAGCAATTGAAGAATCCTCATCTTTTGCGAGAAATTTATATGCAGGGAGTTGGACTTCCAATGATGGGTCGATCAGTCGCAGATTTGCGAAATGTTACAATCATGGACATCAGCAGAAACAGGATTGGTTGGTTGCCTGACGAATTTTGTCTTCTACAGAAATTGGAGGTTTTGATTATGGACAACAATGGTCTATCGATACTTCCAGACAATTTTGGAAACTTGGTGGCACTTAAAGAATTGATAGCAAACTCTAATCACCTTTCAAATTTACCAGCCTCCATGAACAATTTGAAGAAACTTCGTTTTCTTGATTTATACGAAAATGATTTTCCCGAAATGCCCGTGGATTTAGATAATTTAGAAAATTTGGAAGGTCTCGATATCGAATATAATTTCTTCTCCACTGAAAGTTTGATGGTAAGAAACTCAACTATGGGGCCATTCAAAAATTACGTCACACCGACATAATGTGGGGAAAAAGCAGCTTTTTGGACAAAAATCGACCGACAGTACAATTCTTAATGAATATTTCACACTTACTAAAGAATAATTTGCTTTTCAACAAAAAAGTTTAAACTTTTGTTCGTCTTACTTTGCAGTGATACCATTTCTTTTAGATTTTTCAATTTTATTAAAACGGGTCAAAAATCAATGTAATGACTAATTAAAAATAATGTCCAATAAGGGGTCATCCATAAACTACGTTACCAATTTTGGGATTTTCGACCACAATGAAGACTTTTAAAAAATAGTTGAATTTTTGTCCAAAAGGGCGAATTTTCAACCATATATTTGGATGGAATATAATAATGGAATAGTTACATTTTCAGTTATAACAATTAATTGCAAGGAAAAAAACGAATTTTCAACCGGTTGAATTTAACTAAAAATAAAAATTTTTAACAAAATAGTTGAATCATCAACCAAAATGATTTTTCAAAAAAGAGGATTTATTTTCTACCCAAAAAGACAAATTTTCAACAAAATACATGATTTTTCCACAAAAAAAAGTTGAATTTTCAACCTAATATTTGAATTTTCAACTAAAAAGGACCATTTTTGAACAAAAAATGGAATAGTTAGATTTTTAATTAAAAAAATTAATTTGCAAAAAAAGACGAATTTTCAACTGGTTGAATTCAACTCAAAACACGAATTTTTAACAAAATAGTTGAATCCTCAAACAAAATGATGATTTTTCAAGAAAGAAGATTAATTTTCTACCCAAACAGACGAATTTTTAACAAAATACATGAATTTTCCACAAAACATTTGAATTGTCAACTAAAAAAGATAATTTTTCAACAAAAAATGAAATAGTTAGATTTTTAATTTAAAAAATGAATTTGCAAAAAAAAACGAATTTTCAACCGGTTGAATTCAACTAAAAACAGAAATTTTTAGTAAAATAGTTGAACCCTCAACCAAAATGATGGTTTCTCAAAAAAGAAGATTAAGTTTCTACCCAAAAATACTAATTTTCAAAAAAAAGCGTGAATTTTCCACAAAACAGTTGAATTTTCAACCTGACACCAAATAGTTGAATTTTCAACTAAAAAAGATAATTTTTCAATCAAAAATGGAATAGTTACATTTTAATTTATAAAATAAGTTTAAAAAGAAACGAATTTTCAACCGTTTGAATTCAACTAAAAACACGAATTTTCAACAAAATAGTTGAATCCTCAACCAGAATGATGATTAAAAAAAAAAGACGAATTATTTTCTACCCAAAAAGACGAATTTTCAACTAAATACATGAATTTTCCACAAAACATTTGAATTTTCAACTAAAAAAGATCATTTTTCAATAAAAAATGGAATAGTAACATTCTTAATTTTTTTTAAATTAATTTTTAAGAAAATAGTCGAATCTTCAATTGAATAGATGCATTTTCAACAAAGAAGCTTAATTTTCTACCCAAAAATAGGAATTAAAAAAAAAAGTTAATTTCAAATCAAGAAAGAAGAATTTTCAACCATATAGTTGAATTTTCAACTAAAATCGATAAGTTTTCAACCAAAAATGGAACAGTTAAATTCTCACATAAAACATTCATTAAAAAAAAAAAAAAAGAATTTTCAACAAAAGAGTTCAATTTTTAACAACAAAAAAAAAGGAATTATAAAAATTAGTTGAACTTTGAACCATGTAGTTGAATTTTCAACCAAAAAAGATGAATTTTTAACCAAATATTTAAACTTTCAACCAAAATGATGCATTTTCCATCAAGGAGATTTATATTCTACAAAAAGAAAAGTTTTGAAGCAATATACATGAATTTTTGAAATTTGAAGCGAAAAATATGAATTTTCAACAGAAAAGTTCATTTTCAACCCAATAGTTTAATTTTCTACCAAATTGTCGAATTTTCAAGCCAAAAAGCCCCAATGTTCTAGAAATCCACTGACTTTTCAGCCAAAGGAAACAAATGAATTTTTACAAAGTAGTTTAACTTGAAAGCAAAAACTTGATTTTATGTCACCCAAATAGTTGGATTTTCAACCAAAAAGGTGATTCTTTAAGTGAGGATATTAATTTTCTACAACAAAAAAAGAATTTTCAATAAATACGTAAATTTTCTATTTTTAACTATAAAAGATAAATTATCAACTAAAAATGGAATAATTAAATTTTCAGTTAAGGAAAATAATTTTTTTTTAAATCAAAAATTTCCAAAAAATAGTTCAATTTTCGAATAAATAGTTTAACTTTTAACCATATAGTTAAATTTTCTACCAAAGTTGAAAAAAATATATTTTTGTCTACCAAAGCATTATCAACCAAAAAGATTAATTCTCAACCAAGAAGATTCATCTTCTACCAAAAGACGAATTTTCAAGTAAAAAGGATAAATTTTCAAACTAAATTATATATTTGTATTATATATTTTTACTTGGTATAATTTTAGTTGAAATATTTAATTGTTAACAAAAAAGAGCGAATTTTCAAGAAAATAGTTCTCTTGCAATTCATCTCAACGCTTCCTTTATTGAAAAATCCACCGAAAATTTTCTCTCGGGAACTTTTTAATATTAATTAAATTAAAACTGATATTAAATTATATCATTTTATGAGAAATTATTATGGATTTATAAAATTATAAAATATTACTAGAATTTCGCAATGCAGATTCTTTGTAATTAACTTTGATGTAATGCAAACTATATCATCCTGGCCTAGTCTCTATGTTGGTCTTCAATCTACATAGAATATCCAATAAGGTATGATTGAAAATTCAAGCAGATTGAAGTTTCCTCACGAAATATAGGTATCAGACTTTAGTTTTGGTTATCCGCAGGATCAAAAGTCAATTTCATTCTAAAACTTTGAGTGAGTACATGAACATTTTTTTAAAATGTTTAAAAAATGTAAAAAAAAACGAAAAAAGTTCAATTTTCAACCAAATATTGAATTTTTAACTAAGAAAAATAATTGTTTAACTAGAAATGTAATAGTTAAATTTTCAATTGAAAAAGTTCATTTTCAACAAAAAAAGAAACGAATTTTCAACGAAATAATTAAATTTTCAACCAAAAAGATGAATCTTCACCAAAGAGATGAATCTTCAACCAAAAAGATACATTTTTAACAAAGTTGTTAAACATTCAACCAATTTGTTGAATTTTTGACCAAAAAAGATGAGTTTTTAACAAAATAGTTACATTTTCAACAAAATAATTAAATTTTCAACCAAATAGTATAATTTTTAACCAAAACATAAATCTAAACGAAAATTTGAGAAAAAGGGGAAATTTCTGGAAAACAGGATCCCTAAGTTATAGTAAGAAAAAAAATTGTTTTTAATGTTATAAAAAAACTATTGAACGAAAGTCCTTTTTTAATGATTCGTTAAAAATTGTTGCAGTTTACCAATTATTCAAACAATTTTTATACAAAAATGCACACTCTAACCATTTTTTCATGAATAGCTTTCATTTTTTTTTTTGCGGAATCAACTTGAAATGTTTTGCCAAAGACTCATTGGTGTCATAGTTTTCATAATTATAAAAACAATTGTTTCATTAATAGGCTTAATTTTTTTTCGGAACCATGAAAACCATGAAAAAATGGTGAAAATGTGCGTTTGTTTATATATATTGTTTACATAATTAACCTTTTTTGTCACTGTGAAAAGTATGACAGCAAGGAGTCTTCAACAAAACATTTCGAGTTGATTCTGCAAAAAAAAATTTTGCATTTTTTAAATTAAAATTGTTTACTTTATTAACAATTATTGTCATTATTCGTCAATTCGTCAATTATTCTTGTAGAAAATTAATCTTCTTGATTCAAAATTTAACTGCTTGTTTGAAAGTAGAACTACTTTGTTAGTTTATTTTTTAACTTTGTTAAAAATTTACTGTATTAGTCGAAAATTCAACTATTTGGTTGAAAATGCACTTTTTTGTTGAAAATTCATATCGCAGGGTTAAAAATTAAATTGTTTTGTAGAAAACTCGTCTTTTTTCTATCTTGACTGAAAAATCTTTCCTGGTTGAAAATTTAACTCTTTTGTAGAAATTTTATTTTTTATTTAAAAAAATTCATCTCTTTTGGTAGAAGTTTGATCTTTTTTAGTTAAAAATGCAACTTTTTGGTTAATGAAATTAATATATTTTTCTTTGAGAATTCAACTATTTTTTAGATTTGATTGTTTTTTTTATTCAAAATTAAAATATTAATAGATTTTTTTTTGTGACTGAATCTTTTTTTATTGAAAATTCAAGTACTTGGTGGAAAGTTGAGCTTCTTTGTTCAAAATTAATGTTTTATTCAAGATTCATAATTTTAGTTGAAATTTCAACTATTTTGTTGAATATTCAATTGTTTTGTTAAAAATTGATCTATTTGGTTGAAAATTTAATTGTTGTGTTAAACATTCGTCTTTTGGGATAGAAAACTATTTTGTTAGAAATTCAACTGTTCATGGTTGAAGTTTATTCTTTTTTGTTTGCAAAGTCGACTATTTGGTTGAAAGTTCGCCTTTTTGGTTTCAAAATTATATTATTTTCGTACAAAATTGAAATATTTTGTTGAAAATTAACTTTTTGGTTGAAAATTAAACTATTTTTCAGAGAATTCATCTTTTTGGTTTGAAAATTTACCTCTTTTGGTAGAAAATTAATCTCCTGGATTGAAAATTCAACTACTTGGTTAAAAGTTGAACTACTTTGTTAAAAATTAATTTTATTAGTTGATGATCCATCTTTTTGATTAAAAGATTAACTATTTGGTTTAAATTTGTTTTGTTTTTTATGGTTAAAAATAAATTTTAAAGCTGCAAATTTAACTATTCAATTTTTGCTTGAAAATTTAATAATAAGAATAGTAATAGTTTTTAGTTTAAAGTTCAACTATTTGGTTGAAAATTAACTTTTTTGTCGAAAGATTATATTGTTGGTTTGAAAATTCGTCTTTTTCGCTTAAAAATTCGACTGTTTTTGATGAAAATGAACTTTTTGGTTGAGAATAAAACTATTTTTTAGAGAATTCGCCTTTTTGGTTTGAACATTATCTCTTTTGGTAGAAATTTTACCTTTTTTGTTTAAAAATGCGACTGTTTGATTAAAATGTAATCTGTTTTGTTTGAGGATTCAACTATTTTATTAAAAATTCGCCTTTTTTGGTTAAATACAACTGTTTTAAATTTAAAATAAAAATATTTTTTGGTTGAAAAATCAACTTACCTTTTTCGTTGAAAATTCATCTTTTTATTTCAATCCAACTGTGTTTGATTCAAAAACAAGATTTTTTGGTTGAAATATCAACTATTATATTTTTTATTGAGAATTAATCTTTTTGGATTAGAAACTCCAATACTTGGTTGCAAGTTGAACTTCTTTATTGAAAATTAACGATTTTGATAAATCTTCGTCCTTTTGAATTGCAAATTCAACTATTTTTTTGAATAATCGTCTCTTGCTTGAAAATTGAACAATTTGGTTGTAAATTCAATTAGTTGGTTGATGATTAATTTTGTTTTTTAAAAATTTAACTATTTAGTTGAAAATTTCAGCTTTTTAGGACGAAAATTCCACTACGTGGTTAAAAATTCACTTATTCTGTTGTCAACTTAATTAGTTTTCTAATAGTTCGACTATTTTGTTGAAACATTGATTGTTTTGTTGAAAATTTAAGTCTTTTCTTAAAAATTCGTCCTTTTGGAGAGAAAATTCAACTGTCTTCTAAATAATTCATCTTTTTAGGTTGAGAATTCAACTATTTTGTTGAAAAAGTGTCCCTTTTTCTTGAAAGTTGAATTATTTTGAATTATTCTCTTGTAAATTCAACTGGTTGATGATTAATTTTTTTTAAATGTAACTATTTAGTAGAAAATTCAGCTTTTTAGGACGAAAATTTAACTAAATGGTTAAAAGTGCAACTATTTTATTGCAAATTTAATTATTTTATTAAAAATTCTTCTATTTTGTTAAAAAATTGACTTTCGTTGAAAATTTAATTATTTTGTTAAACATTCATCCTTACTAATTGAAAATTCAACTGTCTTCTATAAATTTTTTTACTTTTTGTTTGAAGATTCAACTATTTGGTTAAAAGTGCAATTGTTTTTTTGTTGAAAATTGAACTGTTTAGTTGAAAAAACATCTTTCTTGGTTGAAAATGCATCTGTTCTGGTAGAAAATTAATCTTTTTCGTTCGAAAATTCAACTATTTTGTTGAAAATGCAATATATTTTGACTTGAAATCTTAAGCGTTTCATATGGAATTCAATATGGTACCTATAAATTAATTTCATTTGAAAGAATTAATTCCCCTATTATTCCCCTATTTTCGTTGTTTTTTGTTTTATAAACAGGGTGAAGGGGGGGAGTGGAAGAATGTTCAAAAATGCGTGACGTAGTTTTTGAACGGCCCCTATGAAATTTTTCAATTTTAAAGGAATTTTATAATTCCAAAGATTATATTTTAATCATAGACAATTTAGGTCAGGGGCATATCATGCGAAACTATGCGAAAATCAATCCAGGAAAGGTATGAGAGCTATATCCAAAGAACTGTTGGGACCAAAATTCGACCAGAAGAAAACGATTATGCGAATTCTGTTTGTTCTACTTCGAGTGTGAAGTCGGAATACTATCGTGAGATTGAAAAGGATACCTCAGAGCCGTAAGATTGCATTACTTTTTTAAATATAAAATATAGAAATAATATTATAGATAACTAATTCAAATAATTTATGAGTAAATAATATATAAATAAATAAAAATGTAAAGGATGGCCGCTGTACCGGGGAACCGGGAAATGGCCGGGAATTTTTTGAGACTGGGAAAAACCAGGAAATGACAGTGAATTTATTTTTTTACCTTGAATTTTTCAAATTTTTAGAATTAATTTCAAATAAGGTCGATTTCAACTCCTTTTTTTTGTTAAGTTCATTTGCTTAACTTAGAAAAAGATTTATACAATTAAAATTAAAAACGTTTGAAATTGAAAGTTTTTGACAAAAAACGTTTCGAGTTGATCAATCGGTAATATAAATTAATTAATGATTTAAAAAATTGGACCGAATTTTTAACAAAATAATATTTGAATTCTGAACCTAAAAAAATTAATTTTCAACCAAACAGTTGCACTTTCAACTAAAAAAGATAAATTTTCAACCAAAAATATAATAGTTAAATTTTCAGTTAAAAAGGTTTTTTTTCAATCCAATTTAAAAATGAATTTTTAACACAATAGTTAAATTTTTAACTAAAAGGGTGGATTTTTTACTAAAATGCTGAATCTTCAAGCAGCAAAATGAATTTTTAACAAAGTAGTGGAATCTTAAATCGAAACAGATTAATTTTTAATCAAACTGTTGCATTTTTAACAAAAAGAAATGAATACATTTCTGCTAAAACTGATGAATTTTTTAACCAAAAAGGATAATTTTTAAACTGATAGTTGAATTTTCAGTTAAAAATTTAATTTCCATATCATGAAAAAACGACTTTATGACAATAAATGATTTTCCAACCAAATAGTTTAATTTGCAACCAAAAAAAGTCCATTTTTAGCCAAAAATGGAATAGTTCAATTTTCAGTTAAAAAATTAATTTTGAACAACAAAAGTTTTCCTGAAAATAGGTAATTTTTTAACCATAGAGGTCAATTTTCAACTAAAGTGATGAATGAAAGTGAAGTGAAGTGAATGAATTTTTAACAAAGTAGTTCGAATTTCAACTAAGTAGTTGAATTTTCAACCAAAAAATATTTTTATTTTAAGTAAAAAACCGTTGAATTCTACCGAAAAGACGAATTGTCAATAAATTAGTCGAATCCTTAATCTACAAAAAATTAATTTTCAACGAAACATGATAATTTTTTAATCAAAAATGAATTAGTTACATTTTCAGTTACAAAATTTATTTTTAACCCAAATTTAAAATTAATTTTTAACACAGCATCTGAATCTGAATCAAAACAGATTAATTTTCAATCAACCAGTTACATTTTTAACCAAAAAAAAAGATAAAATTTCTACCAAAAGAGATGAATTTTCTGGAACGACTGAAAATTCCCGAAAAATAAAATTCCCATCACTGTAAAATTCCCGAATAAGAAAATATTTGAAATATAATATTTCCGAAATTAAAAGTGGCCGACAATTTGAAATTCCTAAATAATCAAATTCCGAACAGTTTATGATCAATTATTATAGCTGAAAAAATAATACAATTTTTTCAGGATCTACCTCGTCAATGACAGTAATTTAGAAGAAAATTGGGAATTATCGGAAGACTCGACTGAAGATTACGAACCAAACTGTAAGATTTATTTAATTGTTAACAATTTTTTTTTATTAATATATATTAATTATATAATTTAATTAAATATATAATATAATATATTTATTAAAATATAAAATATTTTGGAGATGTTTATTACCATTTAAAGATGTTAACGTTATAGTTTTTTTAATTTTTAGTTATTATAAATTTCGATGTTAAAACGATTACTTCGGACAAATAATTTTTAAAGACAAAAAAAATTCAAATCTGGGCTGAGGCCGATTTTTTCTTGTTCTTTAAGAATTATTTGCCTGAAATAATGGTTTTAACATCGAAATTTTAATTAATTACAAATTTAATTAAATTTAAATGATAAAAGAAGTCAAAGTAATAGAAAACATATTATTCGCATTAAACAGTGCCTTATTCAGGGTTGCTACAATATTCCAATTTCTACATTCTTCTAGGTATAAAACCAACTGTACACCTAGAAGATTAATAATGTTAATGCAAAATAAATTTTGTTTCTAAATATATTTAAAACACATTTTAACTGTGTTTTCAAGTCAAAAAGATACATTTTCAACCAAAGAAATGAATTTTGAATTGAAATGATGAATCTTCAACCAAAAATATGAATTTTTAACCAAATAGTTAGTTGAATTTTTAACTCAAAAGATTAATTTTCTACCAAAAAAGTCTCATTTTCAACAAACTACATGAATTTCCATCTAAAAAAAATCAATTTTCAACCAAAATTAGAATAGTTAAAATGTCAGAAAAAGAAATGTTCAACAAAAAAAGAAACGAATTTTCAACGAAATATTTTTTTTTTCATAAAGAAAAATGATTTTTTAACCAAAAATAGAAGAAATAAATTTTTAGTTAAGGCAATCAATTTTCAAAAAAAAAAATGAATTATCAATAAAATAATTCAATTTTAAACTAAAAAATATCAATTTATCAATCAAAAATGTAATATTTCAATTTGCAGTCAGAAAAGTAAATTTAAAAAAAAAACGAGTTTTCAGCAAAATTAATTTATTTTCAACTAAAAAGAAACGAGTTTCCAACTAAAGAAATTAATTTTTAGTCACAATGATGTATTTACAACCAAAAAAATGAAATTTTGAGCAAATAGTGGAGTTTTAAATCCAAAAGATGAATTTTCTATCCGCAAAAAAAAACGAATTTTCAACTAAATAGTTTTTTTTCAATGAGAGAAATCAATTCTTAACAAAAAATAGAATAGGTAAATTTTTTACGAAACAGATAATTTTCTAATGAAAAAGATTATATTTCTATCAAAAAAGTTAAATTTTCCACAAAAAATTGAAGTTAAAGTGAATTTTTAACTAAAAAAAATCAATTTTCAACCGATTACATAAATTTTAAACTAAGAAGATAAATTTTCCACCAAAAATAAAGAAGGATAATTTTCAGTTAGTAAAATAAATTTTCAACCAAAAAAATAACGAATTTTCGATAAAACAGTTCATTTTTCAACAGATGGTTAAATTTTTACAGAAAGAAGATAAATTTTCAACTAAAAATAGAATAGTTAAATTTTCAGTAAGAAAATTAATTTTCAATAAAATTAAAGTCAATTCTCAACGAAATAGTATAATTTTTAACCAAGACGATAAAATTTCTATCAAAAAAGATAAATTTTGGACAAAAAATATAACAGGTACATTTCCAGTTTAAAAAAATTAACTCTAAATAGGAAAAAACGCATTTTCAACTAAAAAGATCAATTTTAAACCAATAAGATGCATTTTCTACTAATTTTCAATCAAATACAGGAATTTTTAACCAAATATTTGAATTTGCAACTTAAGAAGATAAATTTCGAACCAAACATGTACGAGTTAAGTTTTCAGTTTAAACAATTAATTTTCATCTAGAAAACATAATTTTCAACAAAATAATTAAATTTTTAACAAAAGAAAGGTTTTTAAACTAAAATGATGTATCATCAACCAAATAAATGAATTTTTAACAAAGTATTTCTACTTTCAACTAAGTAGTTGAATTTTCTACAAAAAACGATGAATTCTCGACGAAAAACGTGATAAATTATATTTCAGCCACAAAAAGGATTTTAATTTTATATTAAAAATAATTGAGTTCAACCAAAAAATATGATTTTTCTACAAAATGCTTTGAATCCTCAAGCTAAATAGATTAATTTTCAACCAAATATTTGCGATTTATCCCTGATTTTCTGGAATTACCTGACCTATAGCAACTCTGTATTTAAAAAAAAGTATATGTTTCTTTCACTAGAATGTTTTTGAAAAAATATATGTATTAATTATTGTTTAAACAAATATATATCATAATTAATACATATATTTTTACAAAAACATTCTAGGGAATGTCAGGGAAAACCTGAAAGAGTTAGGGAATTTTTGATAAATTAAAGTTGAAGTTAATTTTATTATTATGGTTGAAAATTAATCTGGTTTGATTGAAGATTTAAACTGTTTTGTTGAAAATTCATCTTTTTTGATTGAACTCAACTATTTTTGGTATAAAATTAAAATCCTTTTTGTGGTTGAAGTATAATATATCACGTTTTCCGTTGAGAATTCATCTTTTTTTGTTAAAAATTCAACTACTTAGTTGAAAATGGAACTACTTTGTAAAACATTCATTTATTTGGTTGATTCGTGATTTTAGTTGATTTTTTTTCAAAATTTAATTATTTTGTTGAAAATTATTTTTTTTTACTGAAAATTTAACTCGTACATGTTTGGTTCAAAATTTATCTTCTGAAGTTGAACATTCAAATATCTGGTTTAAAATTCCTATATTTTATTGAAAACTCGAATTTTGTGGAAGAATATTTAATCTTCTTTGTGACTAATTCATCCTTTTGGTTGGAAATTCCTTTAAAAATTCAAATATTTGGTTGAAAAGTCATGTACTTTGTTAAAAATTCATCTTATTGATTGAAAATTGATCTTTTTGGTTGAAAATGAGATTTTTCTTATTTAGAATTAATTTTTTAAACTGGAAATGTAACTGTTCCATTTTTTGTCGAAAATTTATATTTTCTGGTAGAAATTTAATCTTCTTGGTTGAAAATTATACTATTTCGTTGTAAATTTACTTTAATTTTATTGAAAATTATTTTTTTTTTTACTGAAAGTTAAACTATTCTACTTTTAGTTGAAAATGTATCTGTTTTCGGTGAAAATTGAACTATTTGTTGAAAATCCGTATTTTTTTTGTAAGAGAGTACTCTCTCATTAGTTGAAATTTCATCTTTTGGGTTAAAAATTAATTTGTTTGTTTGAAAATTCGTTTGTTTTTTGTTTGGAAATTTATTTTACTGACTGAAAATTATCCGACTTTATTTTTGGTAGAAAATTGATCTTTTTAGTTTGAAATGCTTGTATTTGGTTGAAAATAAATTTTTTTTTAGTTGAAGATTCTTCATTTTAGTTGAAAATTCACTTTAACTATTACATTTTTTGTGGAAAATTTACTTTTTTTGATAGAAATGTAATCTTTTTCGTTAAAAAATTATCTGTTTAGTAGAAAATTGAACTATTCTATTTTTTATTAAGAATTCATTTCTTTCATTGAAAAAAACTGTTCCGTTGAAAATTCGTTTATTTTTGTTGATAGAAAATTCATCTTTTGGACTGAAAAATCCACTATTTGAACAAAATTTCATATTTTTCGTTTAAAATTCATCATAGTGATTAAAAAATAATTTCTTTGGCTGAAAATTCGTTTCTTTTTAGTTGAAAATTAATTTTTTTAACTGAATATATAACTATTCCATTTTCGATTGAAAATTTATATTTTTAGTGGAAAATTAATTAATTTTGCTGAAAACTCGTTTTTTTTTAATTTTCTTTTCTAACTGCAAATTGAAATATTATATTTTTGGTTTGTAAATTTAGCTTTTTTAGTTTAAAGTTGAATGGTTTTGTTAAAAAATAATTTTTTTGTTATGAAAACAAAAATATTTGTTTGAAAATTCGTTTTTTTTTTGTTGAACATTTATTTTTCTTACATTTTAACTATTCTAATCTTGGTTGAAAATTGATTTTTTTGACTTGAAAACACAACTAAAAAGTATTTTAAATATATTTAGAAATAAAATTTATTTTGCATTAATATTATTAATCTTCTAGGTGTATGGTTGGTTTTATACCGAGAAGAATTTAAATTTAGCACCCTTTCCAATTTGAACCGATGCATTTTTCCGCGAAATTTAATTAATGTAATTATTATTAATAAAAGTAGAAAATACGATTTTTTAAATCCTAATTCAAAATGCTCATAAATGCTCATTAAATTCTCAAAGCACATAAAGGTCGAGCATTTTCTCAACATAAATTCTTGGGCATTTAAGAAGTCTACGTACGTTAACATCTTTAAATGGTAATAACATCTTCCAAATATTAATTGAGAGAAAAAGAACAAAAAAGATCTGCTGAGGCCTCGGTGGCGTGATTGGTTAACGCTATACTCATGGATAGTGGCGTTTCGGGTTCAAATCTGGGCTGAGGCAGATTTTTTTTAATCTTCAAAAATTTTTTGTCCAAAGTAATCGCTTCAACATCGAAATTTGTATTAAGTGCAGTTAATAAAAAAATTAAATAACTATCTTTACAGCTATTACTGCCAAAAAGTACCGGTATACCGCTTCGACGGTACCGACCAGATTTAGTGAGCATTTCTTCTGCCCAGCCGATCTTCACGTTATGCCTATTCAAGAACAGGTTCTGTACCTGAGAGATGACGCCATATCGATGCCTACCTTCGAAGAAGGACAATTTGATGACGCTTGAAGATTAGCTTATGAAAATAAAATTTTATAATTGTTTATAAATATTCTATAAAATATGTAATATTTATCTGATTCCTACCTTGTCGACATCTTTTCGCAAAAAGTTACTTCCACACGAATTTATATATCGAGTTGAAAATATAGGAAATTAATCACAAGGCACTAAAGAACGTATTTTTGGTCATACATTTTTGAAAATACAATAAAGTGTTTCCAAAAATTTCCCAAAATTAATTTTCTTTGTGAAGTTTCAGAAATTTAGGACCATGAAATCGTTCCTTAATGTTTTTTATTTAATTTCCCAAATTCTCAACTTGATATCCTAATTTTTGTGGACGTGAATTTTTCCAAAAATTATTTCGGTAAGATAGGAATCTGGTAGGTATTATATAACCGAGAATCTCACATACGCTAGGGTGGTCCAAAAATTCTTTGCAAAATTTTTTTTTATTCTAGAGGGCAAGACACTCCCGCTACACGAAGTTTCCATTTCCGGAGAAAGAAAATCCGTATTTTTTTCGAAATTCAAATATTAACAAGTGCCACCGGGCACTTAGAAATCCCATTTAATTAAAATGTGAAAATTTTGGATTTTCGAAAAATTAAACTTATAATTCAGGGTTTGATCGAAGCGTGTCAAGTCTTTTAGGGATTGAAGTCAAATATGACCCAAAAATTAAAAAACTACATTTTTACGTATTATTGTTAATTTTCAGCAATTTCTGTCGTCTTTTTTCATACAAATAATTACTAATGGATAATTTGAATATCTCCCATGACTTTTTGAACAATTTTTAATTGTTTAAATAAATGTAACTTATTTAAAGAATTATTTTTTCCCAAAAAATGTAAAAAAAAAATCGTGTTTTCTGAATGAAATTTAATACTTGGTCATTATTTGGAGTAGTAAATTTGTTATAAAATATCATGTAATTATTTAAACAATTATTGTTTATTTTAAAAATTTCTCAAAATTGACCCAGAGATGTCCACTTTTTTCTCAAATTGGTATCCTATGCTACTTTTTGTTGAATAATTAGATAATTTTGATACATTTCTTCTAATTTTTAACAAATTTCTATTTGTTTAGACAATTTTTATTTACTCGGGCAGTTTTTTTTCGATAACTTTAAAAAAAATAATATAAAATAGAATACATACAAGTATTTTTCTGACTGTGTAGTGTATAGAAAGAATAAATTAACAATTTTTTAATTGTTCAAACAAATATAATTTGTTTAAACAATTATTTTTCCAACAATATTTTTAAAATCGTATTTTCTGAATTAAACATAATATTGAATGATTTAAAGGAGTAGTTTTCTGTTAAAAACGTGATGTCATTGTTTTAACAATTTTTATTCGTTAAGCAATGTATTTTTTTTATAATATAATCATGATGAAGATAGTAAAAATACGCAGAATGCAATAATAAATATACTTTTATCATTTAAATTTTATTATGACCAATATGATTTATTTAATAGTACGCCAAAACAAATGTAAACCATCCATAGTCAATTTGAAGGAAATTTGAAAAAACAATAATTAATTGTTCAAACAATGTCATAAAGATTTTAGCAGAATTTACTACTCAAAATCATTCAATATTATTTTTAATTCATAAAATACGATTTAAAAATTATTTTTTTTAAATAATTGTTTAAATAAATTCAGTTTGTTTGAAAAATTAAAAAATGGATAATATATTCTTTCTATACACTATACAGTCAGAAAAATAATTGTATGTGTTCCATTTTATATTATTTTTCAACAGTTTTTGAAAGAAAACTGATGGAACAAATAAAAATTATTTAAACAAATTGAAATTTGTTAAACATTAGAAGAAATGTATCAAAATTATGTAATTATTCAACAAAAAGTAGCATAGGATACCAATTTGAGAAAAATGTGGACATCTCAGGCTCAATTTTCAGAAATTTTGAAAATAAACAATAAATAATTGTTTAAATAATCACATAATATTTTTCAAAAAATTTACTACTCCAAACAATGAAGAACTATTAAATTTAATTCAGAAAACACAATTATTTTTTACATTTTTTGGGGAAAAATTATTGTTTAAATAAGTTACATTTAAATAATTAAAAATTGTTTAAAAAATCATGGGAGATATTCAAATTATCCATTAGTAATTATTTGTATTTAAAAATATGGCTGAATTTGCCGAAAATGAACAATAATAAGTAAAAATGTAGTTTTTTATTTTTGGGTCAAATTCTTAATATGAGGGGGTAAAGGATTTTTCGAAAATCAAAAATTTCAAAATTTGAATTTCGAAAAAAAATTACGTATTTTCTTTCTCCGGACATGGAAAATGGGGGGTGGCGGGGGGGGGGGTGTTTTGCCCTGTAGCTCGAAAAGCGTTTTTTAGACCACCCTATTGTACGCATATGTAATAGGGTGGTCCAAAAATGAATTGGAAATTTTTTTCTCAAATTTTCAGGCATATCACCACAATTTTGTTGGAATCTACACAAAAAATGCCTTTTTTTAAAAATATATATATTTAGAGGTCTCGCAAGTCCCATGAAGTTTAACACGTATTTCTCATAAGAAAAAAAATACGTTTTTGTCAATTTTATTCATAATCGTCAATATTGTTGACCTTAAACATTTTTCTTTACAATTTGCAGTAGAATGCGAATCAAAAATTACTTTTTGAATTTGGCCCCCATAAGTCTATTTTTTAGGGGCCCTAAAAAATCCCATAAGTGAAAAATCGAATTTTGCGAGTTTTTGGAATTAATTATTATTCTTTGCGGTTTCTATTAGCAGAAATTGTTTCTAATACATAACATATCACTTTTTTCTCATAATTAGATATTTAAATAAATTGTTTAAACAATGTATTATTGTTTGTAGCATTTTATCTTAGAATATAGAGTTAGAAAGTCGCGATTTTTTCTAAATTTTTCAACTTGCTTTCATTTTTTTAGTTATTAGCGACACAATAATCAACTGGAATTAATAAAAATAATTGTTTAAACAATGTATTTTTATTAATAACAATATTGACTCAGAACAAAAATTTCCACTTTTTGTACTCTTTTCAATTAGAGTAAGATAATAATTATTTCAAACTAACAAACATAATTGTTTAAACAAATCATCTTTAATAATATTCTCTTCGAATAATGCCAGAAAGCTGCTGTGTTTTCTGAAAGTTTCCACTTTTTGTTCACTTTTCACTTATGGCGAGGTAATAATTAATGCAATTCCGCAAATATAATTTTTTAAACAAATTATTATTGCTTCTAACTATGTTTTTCTATAGTAATCCTAGATTTGCGGTTTTTTTCTGGAATCATTTTTTAAATAATATTCGATTTTTTTCGAAATGAACTATTTTTACCCTTTTTCTAATGTTTTCAAAATATTAATTTAAACAAAAAGACTTGCAGTAAATACTTCAAGGAAAAGTTAAATTCAAAATAGTCCATATAGAAAATTCGAATTTTTGAATTTATAAAAAAAAATTTAATACAATTTTATACAAAAAATTTTAATATCTGGTATCTCAGAAAAATATATCCACAAAAAAATGTAGAGATTGCTTAAAAAATCATTCTCTCTGATGTTTATTTATTATTTGTTCATAACTAATATGCCAAAGCAAAGTTAAAAATTTCAGAAAATAAACGCAAGTTAGTCATAAACAATAATACATTCATAAAATAATTATTTGTGTTAAATTCCATTAATATTACCTCACATTTAGTAAAAAGTGGACGAAAAGTTGGAAATTTCAGAAAAAACGGCACCTTTCTAGCATTATTCAAAGAGAATATAATTAAAAATAATAATAAATTGTTTAAGAGATTATGTTGGTTAACTTGCATCAATTATTACTTCATTAAGTAAAAAGTGGTCAAAAAGTTGAATTTCTCAGAAAAAACCACAACTTTCTAGCATTATTCAAAGGGAATATTATAAAAAATATTAATAAATTGTTTTTAAAAAGTGGAAAATTTCAGGAAAAAAACTAGTATAATTCGAAGAGAATATTGCTATGAATAATAACATATTGTTTAACCAATTATTTTTGTTACCTTGAATTGATTATTGCCTCGCTAATAATAATAATAAAATATAATATTTTATATATTAGAAGTAATTTGTACTAAAAGAAACCGCAAAAAAATAATAATTAGCGCTAAAAACTTGCAAAACCCAATTTTTCACTCATGGGGTTTTTTGGGACCCTATAATGTTATTGACTTATGGGAGTCAAATTCAAAAAGTAAGTTTTGATTCGTATTGTATGGACATTCATGAATATATTTCTGATTAATATTGATGAGTATGAATCATATTTACAAAAAAAAAATTTTTCTTATGGGAAATTCTTGTAAAACTCCATGGGGCTTGCGGGACCTCTACATATATATTTTTTGTTTTAAAAAACGCTTTTTTGTGGATTGAAACAAATGGGTGGGGGATATGCATGGGAATTAAAAAAAAATTGGACCACCATAATGACTATAGTTTCAAATTCTGATAGGTAATATTTTACATCAACATTACATTTATGATCCTCAAAAATCATTCATTCTCACAATTGTTTTTGCAGATAATTTTTAGACGTCTTATTTATTTAGGAAAGATCTCTTCCTTGAGAAATAATTAGGATCGTTATAGAAATAAAATGTTTGACGAATGTTTGTGCACAATATGAAAGGAAGGTTGCAGCAATTACTTAATTGTAGGTAAACATCAGATTATTTGTAGGTCAGAATTGAAGACTGTTATTTTAGTTTCGAAATTAATATTTAGGTAATTTTCAGGCACGACTGAAAAATCCCGAAAAATAAAATTCCCGAATGATAGAATTCTCAAATAATAAAATTCCCGAATTCTAAAATTCCCTAATTGGAAAATTCCCGAATAATAAAATTTCCAATAGTTTATAATATTACCGAATTATAAAATATCCGAACTAGAAAATTCCCAAATATAAGCGGTTGAATTTTTTATGAATAAAAAAGTGTTGGAAATTGTATTATTCGGGAATTTTCCAATTCGGTAATATTATAAACTGTTCGGGAATTTTATTATTTGGGAATTTTTGAATTTGGAAATTTTATTATTCGGGATTTTTCAGTCGATCCAATTTTCAATCCATATAAAAGAGTGGTAAGAAAAACAGCTTGCGAATTAGAATTGAAATTTTCTTAACTCTTTTATGCAACTGTTTTTTAATTAATTACAAGACAAAGGAAACGTTGATTTATTCTTAAATCCTGAAGTACAACACTTAATTTAAATTATACATTACTTAATTCAAAACAGTAGCGATAATTTATAATACTGACAATATGTTTTTTAGCAGTGTGTTAAAATATTAATTTATTTAAAGGTTGTAGATCAACCAAGTTATACACACATTTTATTTCTTTGTGCAATTATGAAAACGTAAAATAAACGGCATTTCTTTCTAGGTAAATATGGCGCTATTTCCTTCAAAATTCCACTTTTTTCTCCTATTCTCCAGGGTGTCCAGCGACCTCGAAAACCTGGAATTCTGCTTGAATTTTTTTTTAAACTTGTAAACCTGGAAATTTCCTTGATTTTTTCTCGAGAACCTTGGATTTGATTTTTTTTTGCTTTTAAAACAGTAATTTCATTGAAATGCGAAGATTAATTTAAATCTGTTAGTCTATTATGAAAGAAAAATCTCGTTTAGAAAACATCTTGCCACTGAAAGGTTTTTTATTTATCGAGATATAATTTATCTTTTGTTTATTACAGAATAAATAAAAAGATTTCAAGGTTTTTTTATAGACTGTACCAATTATTTTATAGATTGGATTAAGAACATACTTTAATATTGTGCATAATTTTATAAGTTTTTAATTTCTTCTCCGCTAATATAGAATATTGAAGTATAAATTTTGTTGTGGTATTCAGCTTACAAATTATAAAAAGTATTAGTTGAAAATTTCAATGGTAATTCAGTTTCAGAATTAAAATGAGTTATGGCCATACAACGAATTTTTCGAGGGGTACAAAATATTACAATATATTTTTAACATTTCACAAAGATTTCACAAACATTTTAAAACTTTAAAGGATTTTAAAGAATTGAACAAGGGTACAGTAGACCAGATTTTAAATAATTTAAGACATTTCAAAGATCTTAGACGATTTCAAATTTTTTTAAAGATTTCATAAGATATCACAAAGATTTTAAATTTTCCAGTGATTTCAAACGAATGTAAAAGATTTCAGAAAGACTTTACAAATATTTCAAATATTCTAATGAATTCAAACGAATAATAAAGATTTCAGAAAGATTGAAAAAAGGGTACAGTACACCAGCTTTAAAGATTTTTAATGTTTTCAAAAGTTTTCAGCAAATTTGAGAAGATTTTAATGATTTCAAATGAACAGAAAAGATTTCGCAAACAAAGATTACAGAAAGGTTTCACCAATATTTAAAAGATTTCACAAAGTTTTCATAGATTTCAAAGCTTTAAAGGACTAAAAAGATTTCAACAAGGGTACAGTACAACAGATTTCAAAGATTTCAAAAACATTTTAAATATTTTAAACGATATCAAATTATTTTAGAAGATTTTAAAAGATTAAACAAAGATTTCAAATATTCCAGTGATTTTAAACGATTACAAAAAATTTCAGAAAGATTTCAAATATTACAGTGATTTCAAACGAATACAAAAGACTTCAGAAACATTTCAAAGTAGTTATAAGTATTTCCAAAAATTTCAAGAATTTCAACAAGGGTGCAGTACACCAGAATTCAATGATTTTAACGATCTCAAAAGGTTTCAACCAAATTTAGAAGATTTCAAACGAATAAAAAAGATTTCACAAACAAAGATTAAAGAAAG
>CAKNYM010049788.1:43577-91905 GCA_932195095.1 Andricus curvator
ACTGATTTTAATGGATTGTTACGATTTCAAGGGATTTTAACGAATTTCTAGAGAATTTTAGGGAATAAATTAAATTTTATGACAAGTAAAGAATATCAGGAGATTTCATTTGAAAAATTTATAAAACTCTCAATATTTAAAAATTTTATATTATAGATTTTTAAATAGTTTATGTTTTTAATATTAGAAAATAAAAGCCAGGTACGTGAGGGCGCCCTTAGCTCACGTGCATTTTATTTAAACATTTTTTTCAGAGAAATTTTTTGAATAATTTTTATTTAATTTACACTCATAAAATTTCAAATTATTTCTATGTATTTTAATAGATTTTTAAGAGGAATTTTACCATTTCAAAATTATATATTTTAGGGATATGAAAGACAGAAAAATTGCAAAGGATTTTAAAGATATTAAGTTACTTTAAAAGGTTCTAAAAATATTCAAGAGATTTCCCATAAAATGGATTTTTGAATACTTTATATTTTTAATATTAGAAAATAAAAAAACATGGTCATGAAGGCGAGCTCCGTGCGCGTACATTTTATTTAAACGGGTTTTTCAAGAGAAATTTAATAAATTATTTTAAATTATTTTATACCCAAGGAATTTTAAATGATTTTGACTTATTTTAATTAATTTTTATGATTTCATATAATTTTAACGAATTTCTAGAGAACTTTAAGGATTAAATTAAATTTTACGATTTTAAGGGACTTTCACGAATTTTTAACAGTTTCAAGGGATATGAAGGAATTCGACAAAGTTTAAACGATTTCAAAGATTTTAAATTATTTGAAAAATTCCAAAGAATTTCAAGAGATTTCACTTAAAAAATTTATAGAACTCTTAATATTTAGAAACTTTATATTACAGATTTTTAATTGGTTTATGCAGAGATGAGGTTATTTAATAGAGGAGGAATTATTTAATCAATAATTTTAATTTAATTTATATCCAAGGAATGTTAAATGATTTCTACTTATTTTAATGGATTTTTACGATTTCAACAAATTTTTACGAATTTCTAGAGAACTTTTGGGAATAAATTGAATTCAATTTCAAGGGATTTCTAATATTTAAGGGATACGAAGGATTTCGACAAATTTAATAGAATTTTAAAGATTTTAAGTTATTTCAAAAGATTCCAAAGAAATTTCAAGTGATTTCATTTCAAAAATGTTTAGAGCTCTTAATATTTAAATATTTGTTATTATAGGTTTTGAAGAGTTTGTTTTCAATTTTTTTCAAATAAAAATCCAGGGACTTGGTTATAAGAATGATTTAAAACATAAAAATTGTTTACTTAACAAATTTTTTTTTCTGGCATTTTTATATCGCATTAATGGATTTTCAACTACCTAAGTATATCAAGGAATCTGTATTATCATCAGAGAATAAAAGAAAATATTTAACGTCTTTTCAGACTAGATGGAGCTGTGAAAGAAAAATTATTTTAAATAATTTTTTTCTGAAAAAAGATCTTCTCTCGCTCCGCTTGGAATCGTACCACAGAACTCCTGATTTCCGGTCAGGTGCTTTCCCATTAAGCTACTAGAGAGATCGAGAGAAGAAACTTTTTTCAGAAATACACGCATTATTTTGCTAGATGGTACAAATCAAATTTGTTAAGGAATCTGTATTATCATTAGGGAATAACAGAAAATATTTAACGTCTTTTCAGACTAGATGGAGCTATGAAAGAAAACTTATTTTAAATAATCTTTCTCTGAAAAAAGATCTTCTTTCGCTCCGCTGGGAATTGAATCACAGAACTACTGATTTCCGGTCAGGAAACAAATTACTAGTCTAGAAATATCTAGTCTGAAAAAACGTTAAACATTTTCTGTTATTCTCTAATGCAATACAGATTCCTTGAAAAATTTGATTTGTACCATCTAGCAAAATAATGCGTGCATTTCTGAAAAAAGTTTCTTCTCTCAATCTCTCTAGTAGCTTAATGGAAAAGCACCTGACCGGAAATCAGTAGTTCTGTGGTTCGAAACCTAGCGGAGCGAAAAGAGAAGATCTTTTTTCAGAAAAAAATTATTTACCGAAGTATATCCAATTTTTTTTTAAATGCTTCAATGACAGAAATCATTTAATATTATTTAAAAATTATACATTATATATTTTTTCGCTGTGATCCCTGTTATGGTTTCATATATAATCATTTTTTTTTAAAGATTATTTAGTAATTAATAATTATTTAGAAGTAGAGCTTACCTTTTTCACATCAAAATCCAGAGAAAGTTGTAAATGTATTACGAACACAAATTGAATGACCGAAAGATTTCATTCCGATTAAGAAATTTTAATGATCCATTCAAAAGAAGTTTATGATCGCTTCACAATCGATTTAATTGTTGATTGAAAAAGGCTCAAAACAGTTGGTTTCAATTTCCGATTGATTGTGCCTACTAGTACCATGTTTTCAAATTCATTAAACATTTGCTCAATGCATTTTATTATGTTTCAAATAAGAATAAATGCAATTTGCAAATTAAGATTTAATAATTATTTAAATATAAAAAAAGATTTAACTTGCTTTAAAAATACTTAGAAATTTGAAATTAAAATTTTTACGCAAACTCGACAGATAATTTTTTCCAAAATGCAGTTTAACTTCTAAAAGGTGTCACGTGGATTTTGAAAACTAAGGAAGAGTTTTTTAGAAATTTTTGTTGGAATTATTTTTTATTTTTCTCCATAATGTATCATCAACATATAATATAAACCATGATAAGTTGGGTGTATATATAAACAATTTTTTTTAATGAACTGCGGAATAATTCCAGAAATTAAAATGATAAAAATACACAAAAATGTAGATTATTTTGTTTTCATTCAAAAAAATGGGCCACCCAACCGCCGCCCATATTAGGGTCGTCCAAAAAATCGACTTTTGATTTTTGGTAATCGCCCCTCGCCCCCCTCCCAATTTATTCGATTTTCGGAAAAATAATTTTTTTTTCGAATTGTTTAACATTAATCTGTGCCCCGCAGCTTTTGAAATTAACATGCGTTTTTTAATTGGCAAAGTACAGTTTTTGAAAAAATGGGAAAATAGTGTTATTATTTTTTTTTAATTAAAGAGTAGTAACTTCTTAAGGAATATTCAAAGAATAATTTTAAAGCAATACATTTTTATTTTTACCCACCAAACCCCTTGTATTGTGCCCGGAAAATGCCCAAAAAAATGGAAAATAGGAGTCTTATGTAAAATTCATGCTAAACACGGTATTTTTTTCAACATTAATCATTCTTATTCCATAAGTGACACATTCGCAAGTATTTTGAACTAATTTTCAATTGTTTAAACAATCAGTATTTTTTTAAAATCTTTTTTCCCTGTAAATCGTAAAAAGTTATTTTTCGGGATAAATGATACAGTTTATGAATGTCAAGAGTTTAACTTTACAATTTACAATTAATTGTTTAACATATTTAGCAATTATTCAAAGAATGTTTATTTCTTTAAAAAAAATTTTCCCCTGTAAATCGTGAAAAGTTATTATTTTCGAATTAAAGAATGCTGAGAGTAATATATTTTCTTTAAAGGATATTTTTCATATAATTAAACAATTTTTCTTTTGTTTAGACAATTTTTTCCCTTGTAAATATTACAAAATCACTGTTTTTCAAATGAAATGTTAATATTATTGTTAAAAGTTATATTTTTGTGAAAGACATTTTGCAATTATTTCAACAATTAATAATCATTATCTTGCGCCTTTTCAGAGAAAGGGTGAAGAAAATTTTCATATCCGAATTGTTTAAACAATAATTTTTTTTAACTATTTTTTTCAATCACGTTATGGGTATTTATTTTTTCAAATCGATTTCGTTGAGATAAGAACTTTCCTATGTAAAGGAGGAACTGATAATAATTGTTTAAATAATCGCAAATTGTCTTTCACAAAAAATATCACTCTTAACATTCATTAGATGCGTCACTAATTTCAGAAAATAATAACTTTTTGCGATTTGAATGGAAAAAAATTGTTTAATCAAATAAAAATTGTTTAAACGATTGCCAAATACCCTAAGCAAAAAAATATTACCAATAAAATTCGTTAATTATGTCATTTATTCCAAAAAATACGAACGTTTTACAGTTTGGTGAAAAAAAATTATACAAATAGAAATTGTTTAAGCAATTGTAAAATGCTACACAAAAAATATTATTTTTTAAATTGATGAACTATAGCATTTATCTTGAAAAATGGTAACTTTTCACGATTTACTGCGAAAAAATATTCAAACAAATTAAAATTAAAAATTAAAATTAGAAGTGATTGTGTAAACAATTAAAAATTAGTTTTTTTAAATACCATCTTTAGCATGAATTTGACATGAAATTGCTATTTTGCATTTTTTTTTGCATTTTCCGGGCACAATGCAAAGGGGTTGGGGTTTCAAAATAAAAATTTATTAATTGAAAATTATTTCTTGAACATTCCTCAAGAAGTGACTAAACTTTAATTTACAAAAAAGCAACCAAATTGATGTTAATAAATTTATTATACATAGAAGTTCAATTTTCTAATTGAAAACAAATTAAGTGCCTTTTATCGTTTTCCACTATCAAATACTATTATCCCAATAAGTCAGAAAAAAATTAGAAAAGGAATTTTCGAGTGTTGGAAGAAAAAAAATTATTACATTTTCGAAATGTAACCAAATTTTTATAAAACTGCCCGTGAAGCTCCGCTATTGATCATAAAAGTTAAATTTTCTTATTGAACATGAATTAAATTTATTTTCTGATTTTCCATTATCAAAAATTATTGCCGCAATGAGTCAGAAAAAAAATTAGAAAAAGTATTTTCGAGTGCCGGAAGAAAAAAAAATTATTGGATTTTCGAAACGTAACCAAATTTTTATAAAACTGCCCGTGAAGCTCCGCTATTGAACATAGAAGTTAAATTTTCTTCTTGAACATAAATTAAATTTATTTTCTGATTTTCCGTTATCAAAAACTATTTCCGCAATGAGTCAGAAAAAAATTAGAAAAAGAATTTTCGAGTCTTGGAAGATCAAAAAACTATTAAATTTTCCAAATCCAACCAAATTTATCAAAAACTGCATTTTGAAAATTTAATAATTTTTTGTCTTCCGACACTTGAAAATTCTTTTTCTAATTTTTTTTCTGACTCATTGCGGCAATAGTTTTTGATAATGGAAAATAAGAAAATAAATTTAATTTAATTTTCGAGTGTTGGAATCTAAAAAAATCATAATAACATATTTGCTACTAAATTATCATTCATACTCAAATTTAAAAAGTCGATTTGCCAAATTGCGTGCCAATTTTCTTTCTCATGACATATTTCTTACTTTTATATAAAAGTCACCTTTAAATTATACCCGCGCATTTTCGAGGCGATCGTACGCGCTCTAGTGAGAGGAACGTGCAGCATAATTCGCCACGATTCTTACTGTCTACGTGGTCAATGCTTATCCGGCGCTCCATTATTTGTTGTTTTTATTTTAATATTTGCCATGAATATTTTCGTGAATGAAAACCATGAAAACGTTAATATTTCAAAAAGAAGATGAAGTAAGATTTCATAAAAAGGTAATTAAAAATGAATTTTTGGAATTAAGAAATAAGAACTTTCAAATTTTTGTAAATAAAACCTGGCAGTACAGACCTAGATAACCAAAATTTTTTCGAAAATGAGTTTATTGCCTAAAAAATTCTTTAAAAATCAAATAAAGTAGTATTTTAGCGCAATAATAATTGTTTCCTCTTCACGATATTTTTTTAAATTATTATCGTTCATTGAAAAAAATTTTTTTATTCTTTCACCAATTAATCGGCTCAGTGCGATACCGTCACATTAAATTTTGATTTTTTCTGAACAGAATAATTTGTATCAAACATTTGTTATTATTTAGCTTCCCCATATCTCGGGAGCAAGTTTTTATTTGTGTGATTGAAAATTAAATTTTCAATCGCTGCCGAAAAGCGATTTTCCAAACCTGTGAAATTGTAACTTTTTGAGGTCAAATCTTTTTTACCTTTATTTAGAAACTCAATATCTCAGAAGTTTTTAATTTAAATTAAAGATAACATTTTTCATCCTAATTCGCAGCCTAGAACTGGATAACTTTAACTAATCAATTTTTTTTGTTCTTGAATCAACAATACGTCATCTCGACATTATTTTTTGTATCTTTAATTGTTGATTTCGATGTTCAGAATTTTTTTTCTCTGCTGAAAAATTCCGATTTTGTTGATTATCTAGTTCTGTACTGTTACCCTTTAAATATTATATTGATATTTGTTCTTTACTTTAAGGAAAAAAATTCACAAACAAATATATGCAATTTTCTGATAAATGTGCGTAAATGATGAAATATTCATAGAAAATCAACATCAGTGTAAAATAATTCGTAGGTTATGAATAACCACAAAACGCTCAAAATGTCAGGATCAAAAACTATTTTAATCGACGACACAGAAAGTAAGCACATCACTATTTATATATCAAATATAGCTTTTATTTTAATTTATATTTGCAATCAGTTCCATTTTTACGTGTTGCAATAATTTTCAGGGTGGCCACCCACACGGGAGAACCGGGAGATTTCCCGTATTTCATAATTCACGCGTTTTGTAATTTTTGAAAGTTTCCATTCAGAAAGGGTATAATTTTCAAACTGTTTACAATAATTAAATTTTAAAGGTTCAGAATATTTCTCGTAATATTTAAAATTCTTCAATTTTGAACGATGCAGGCCTCACAGACCGGTCCCTATATCCCCTATTGTACCCTATATTCCGTTGAGGTCCCTAAAGTGCCCTATTTTCAATATTTGGTCCCTATAGTACCCTATTTGCAGCCCATAATGGAACTTTAAAAAAAAATTATAGTAAGATCAAAGCTTCCAAGAGTCAGGCATTTTTAAAAAATAGAAAAAATCAGGAAATTTCTGTCAGAATTAACTGTACAAAATAATCAGGGCTGCCACACAGTCACTGTTATTCACTTTTTTTCTCAAATCACTTTTTAGTCACTTTTTAAAATGAAAATATCATACTAGACACTTTTCTTTCAATAAATTAACTTATGGGTTAATCACTATTTAATTCAGGTCTATACCTATTTCTGAATTGTCTTGAATTCTTTTGAAATATTTCAGGGTATTTTTAAAGATTCCGAGAAATTTTTAATAGATTTGAATAATTAGAGGGGAATTTAAAGATTTTAGTGTATTTTTAAAACTTTTAAGGCATTTGCAAGAGCTTTTAGTTTGAAATATTTTAGGACATTTTTTATTAATTTCATTAATTTGAAATATTTTAGGATAAAGAATTTCTTAGAATTTCAGAAGATATGGAACGATTTTACAGGATTTTACAAGTCTCAAGATATTTTAAAAGATTTCACGTTATTTTATTAGATTTCCGAGGATTTCAATGATTTTAGGGGATTTTATAATATTTTAGTGTATTTTAAAGAATGTATTCACGAGAAGTGAGCTATTTCGTAGGGTTTCAAAGATTTGAAGAGATTTGGAATTCACCCCGAATTCTTATTAATTCATCGTTAATTCTTTGAAATTTTATGAATTCTCTTGAATTCTTCTAAATTTACTCAATTCTTCTTAATTCAATGAATTTTTTTGTATTTTTAAAAGTTTTTATTGAATCGATCCTGAGGATCAATTGATAAAATGATCAAAGGATTTGAAATATTTTAATAGTATATTATGTATGCATTTTCAAGATCGTTAAACATTTTTTTTAAATTCTAAAGGATTTTAAATATTTTAGGTTATTTTAAAAGATTACAAATAAATTTTTAATGGATTTCAGTAATTTAATGCATTTCAAAGGATTGGAAATATTTGACGGTATTGTAAAAGATTCCCAGTCATTTTCAAGAGCTTTAAAAAGTTTGGAGGGATTTCAAAAAATGTCAAAGGATTTGAAATATTTGAGGAAATTTTAAAAGATTCCCAAAACTTTTTTTCATTTATTTCAATAGTTTGAAGGGATTTCAAAGAACTTGAAATATTTGAGGTGTTTTAAAGGATTCCAAGACATTTTAAAGAGATTTAAACAGTTTCAAGGGATTTCCGAGTGTTTTCAAAATTTGAAGGGATTTAAAGAAATTTGCATGCAGTTTTAAAGTTTATTCGAAGGTTTTACAGGACCTGTAAGGTTGTAGGATATTTTAAAATATTCCAAAGGATTTTATAAGATTTCCGAGGATTTCAATGTTTTATGGGGTTTTAAGAGCTCTCAAGGTATTTTAATCAATTTTCCAGGCTTTCTGGAAATATCAAATTTCATAAAACTTCATGGTATTTTATATTTTAATGAATTTCAAAGAATTTACTCAAGAAGTGAGGGAATTCGTAGGGTTTCAAAGATTTCAAGAGATTTTCAAATATGTTTTGCAATTCATTTGGTATTCGACCTGAATTATTAATTTATACTGATTTTTTTAAAATCCTTTTGAATTCTTTTAAATTCACACAATTTTACTCAATTCAATAAATTTTTCAAAAGTTTTTGTTTTATTCATATTGAAGTTTTTAAAAACTTCATTTTTGCATATTTTTTAATTGTTTTTTTAAATTAAGCTTTATTTTTTTATGAATTTCGTCGAACTCTTCTTATTTTCCTTAAATTTCGCTCAATTTTATTGTAATCAATGGACTTTTTTCAATTTTTTAATTTGTTTCCAATTAATTTGACTTTAACTTGAATTGTTTTGTAGTCATCAGTCACTTCTTTGGTTAGAAATTAGTAGGGTTTCAAAGATTTGATTTTTTTTTAATTGACCTTCAAGTCGTTTAAATTTTTTGGACTTCTCTTGAATTTTTGTATTAACATGAATTCTTCTAAATTCACTCAATTATATTTAATTCAATTTAATTCTTTTTCGAAATTTTAAAAGTTTTTATTTAATTGGTCCTAAATTCTTTCAAACTCACCGTCAATTTTTATGAATTTCATCGAATTCTTCTCTTTCACCTTTAATTCTTCTAAATTCATTCCAATTTTACGGAAATCAATGGAATTTTTAAAATTAATAAAATATTTCCGATTCATTTGAATTCTTTGTAATTTAACTTGAATTGTTTTGAAGTATTACGAATTTATCCTGAATTTGTTACCCTTTGAGAACGAAAAAAGTACCCTATGAGCGTGAAAAAAGGTACCCTTTGGTCCCTATATTTTATCACATAGGGACTGTGAGGCCTGACGATGAAAATGACAGCGATTTTTTGTTGACAAAAATCACATTTTTTATTTAAAAAATCTATCCAGTCGTTTTCATTGTCACTTAATGCTACATGATATGATACTTATTAATAATATATTTATCATCTTTAAAATTTCTATAATTTTAATTCAAAATTATAGTTTTGAATGCGCAATTCTAAAACACTTTAATCTTTGAGGCCTTGAAACTAAAGTTTTTTCTTAAGCTAATTTTTAGATTCTTGGAGGTTTCGAATTTTAAATTTCACGATATTGTAGTTTCAAATTCAAATAATTATTCAAAATGTCAGGACCAGACCGCTATTAAATATTCCAAAATTTTATATTAAAAGCCTTGATAGTTTTGAATTTAATAATTTTAGATGTAAAACATAAAGCAATTTCGAATTGAAAAGTTTCAAATTGTACAATTTCAAAAAATGGAATCATATTACAGGCCTCACAGACCGGTCCCTATATCCCCTATTGTACCCTATATTCAGTTAAAGTACCCTAAAGTACCCTATAAAGTACCCTATCAAGATTTGGCCCCTATGGTACCCTATTTGCAACCCCTTAATGGAACTTCAAAAAAATTTATAATAAGATCAAAGCTTCCAAGAGCATTTTCAAAACAATAGCAAAAATCAGGGAGTTCCTGTAAGAAGTCACTTTTTTCTTAAATCATTTTTTATTCACTTTTTTAAATGAAAAGATCACATTAGTCACTGAATTGTCTTGAATTCTTTTGATATATTTCAGATTATTTTTAAAAATTCCGAGAAATTTGTAATAGATTTCAATAATTTGAAGGGATTTTTAAGATTTTAGGGTATTTTGAAAACTTCTAAGGCATTTTCAAGAGCTTTTAATTTGAAATATTTAAAGAATTTCAAGGGATTACAAAAAATTTTAAATGATGTAAAATATTTGAGGTTATTTTAGGTTATTTTAAAAATTTTCAAGTAATTTTTAATTGCTTTTAGTAGTTTAGGGGGTTTCAAAGAATTTAAAATATTTTAGGGAATTTTAAAAGAATCCAAGGAATTATTAATTAATTTGAAGTAATTTCGAAGCGTTTGAAATATTTTAGGATAAAGAATTTTCTAGAATTTCGGAAGATATGGAACGATTTTACAGGATTTATAAGCTCGTAAGATTTTTTAAAGGATTTCACAGGGATTTTATAATATTGTAGTGGATAAAAAATTTGTTCACGAGAAGTGAGGTATTTTGTAGGATTTCGAAGGATTTGAAATATTTTAGTAAATCTTGAAAGATTCCAAGGAATTTTTAATTGATTTTAATAATTTTAAAATATTTAATAACATTTTAGTCAATTTTAAAGAATTTATTCAAGCAAAGTGAGTTTTTAGGTGATTCTAAGACCAATATATTAGGATTATTAAATTTTCCAATTTGGAAAAGAAAACAATCCAAAATATTTAAATACATTTCTAAAAAATTTTTTTTTACTAAAATACAATGCATACTTATTACAACAAATTATTATTATTTTTTTTAATTAAATAAACGAAAAGATTTCTTGCAAAAAATTGAGGTAAAATTATGTAAACTCAATTTAAAGAAATCTAAGGACGGAGAAAGGAAAAAGTGAGAGGTAGGTTTTTGGTTGACTTTTTCCCTTTTTCTCCCTCTTTTTTCCATTATTTTATTCTTGTCTCTAATGAGCCGAAAAGTGGGGTTGTTTTGGAATTTTATTTTTTAATTATGAATATTTTTCCTGCTTATTTTGCAAAAATTATTCGTAGTAAAATGAAGTTCTTTTCAATCTTAATTTTAAGAAAGTGAGTTATTTCATAAGGTTTTAAAGATTTGAAGAGATTTAAAATTATTTTTTGGATTTCACCCTGAATTCTTATTAATTTATCCTGAATTCTTTGAAATTCTTTTGAATTTTTTAATTCATTAGAATTCTTATAAATTTACTCAATTTTACATAATTCATTTGATTTTTTTTTTCCACCTAGAAACACTATCCGAATCGGGTAGTGTCACGCCTACCCTGAAAGGGAAATGGCTTAATGGTATACATACATTTGATTTTTTTGATTTTTTAAAAAGTTTTTATATAATTGGTTCTGCAGATTAATTGATTGATCTTTTAAAAGATTATAAAGAAATTGTTAATTGATTTCAGTAATTTAATAGGATTTCAAAGGATTTGAAATATTTTCGGGTATTTTAAATGATTCCCATGCATTTTCAAGAGCTTTAAAAAGTTTCAAAGGATTGGAAATATTTTAGGAAATTTTAACGATTCCCAGAAATTTTTGATTTATTTCAATAGTTTGAAGGGATTTCAAAGACTTTGAAATATTTTAAGGTATTTTGAAAGGTTCCGAGGCATTTTCAAGAGATTTAAACAATTTCAAGGGATTTCCAAGGGTTTTAATAATTTTAAGGGATTTTAATGTTTTAATGGATTTCAAAGAATTTATTCACAAGAAGTGAGGGTTTTTCGTAGGGTTTCAAAGATTTTAAGAGATTTTCCAATATTTTTTTGCAATTCATTTGGAATTCGCCCTGAATTCGTATTAATTTATGCTGAATTCTTTTAAATCCTTTTGAATTCTTCTAGATGCACTCAATTTTACTCAAGTCAATGGATTTTTTAAAAGTTTTTGTTTAATTCATCTTGAAGTCATTAAAACTCACCTTACATTTTTAGGCAATTCATCAAATTCTTTTGAATTCTCTTTAATTTTTTCTAAAATTCATTTCAAACTTACTGAATTCAATGAATTTTTTCATATTTTTACATTTTTGTCAATTCATTTGAATTTTTTTTCAATTCGCCTTGAATTTCTATGCATTTCATCGAATTCTTCTCGTTTCCCTTAAATTTCTCTAAATTCACTCAAATTTTACAGAAATTAATGGATTTTTTCGATTTTTAAAACTTTCGAATTCATTTGAATTTTTTAAAATTATTTTTTGAAATTCACCCTGAATTCTTTTAAATTCTTTGCGATTCCCTTGAATTTTTGTACTTCACATGAATTATTCTTAATTTACTCAATTATACTTAATTCAACGGATTTAAAAAAAATTGTTAACAGTTTTTATTTAATTGCTCCTGAAGTCTTTAAACCTCACCTTGAATTCTTAGGCATTTCATAAAATTCTATTGAATTCCCTTGAATTTTTCTAAGCTCATTTCAAAGCTACTGAATTCATAAAAGTTTCTTCATATTTAAAATTTTTTTTAAATTCAATTCATTTGAATTTTTTTTTAATTCACCTTGAATTTTTATGAATTTCATCGAATTCTTCTCGTTTATCTTAAATTCCTTCCAATGTTACAGAAATCAATGGAATTGTTTTTACTTTTAAAATTGTTTCTAATTCATTCGAATTCGTTGGAATTTAACTTGAATTTTTTGAAGTCTTATAAATTTATCCTGAATGTTCTACCCTTTGAGCGCGAAAAAAGTATCCTATGAGCTTGACAAAAAGTACCCTTTGGTCCCTATATTTTATCCCATAGGGACTGTGAGGCCTGATATTACATCAATCTTGTTTTGTATTCTTTATTTTAGTTTTCAATGTAATATATTAAAATTGTCCGATTTTTAGTTGAAGATTTCAACAAATAAATCATTTCAAATTGAAAAATATTTGGAATATTTAAAAATTGAGTTTAAAATCAAAAAAGATAAAAATTAAACTATCTGAAATTGATACATCAGTAAATGAATAATTTCGGTAATTTTAGATGGTTACAATTTTAGAGTTCTCAATTTACATGTTGAACGTAAATTTTTTAATTTTTCCCTTTCGTAGGTTTTAATTTTGGAATTAAAATTAAATTGGTTTAATTTTGGAAAGTATAATTAGCAATTTAAAAATTATTAATTTTGATGCGATTTAAATTTACTTAAATAATTGAAATTTTAAAGAGTTTGAGTACAAAACAGTTTTAATATCACAATTTTTCGTGACTAAGATTTTTGCAGTTTTAAATGAAGTTTGCATTCGTTTAAGTTTCGAAGTTCCGGAGTCGAAATTTGTTCATTTTTAATGTTCCCCATTTAAAATTACTATTTATTTTGAAATTTTTTTTAGAATAATTCAATTCATTTTATGATCTCAGAAAAATTTGTCTAATTAGCTTTAATGTTAAATTATAATTTCGTTATGTAATAACAATTTCAAATTCTAGAATTTCAGAAGCTTTGACTTTGAAAGATTCAATTTAGTTTTCAATAATAAATTGTCAAATCTTAAATGCTTTGAATTTAAAATTGTTCAAACTCAAAAGTTTTCAATTTTTAATTATTTAATTTTGAAAGCTTTCAATGATAAATAATACAATTTCAATTCCTCTGAATTCGAAATGACCCAATTTTCAAAACTCGAATCTTAAAATATTCCATTTTTAATGTTTTGACATTGTCTTTTTTCAAAATTTTAATCTGAATTCATTCAATTTCGTGATTTTCCAATTAAAAATAAAATTGTTTAATTTTCAGCGCTTCGACTTAGACATTATACAATTCAACTCCTTTTTCTAATTCAATTGTCCAAAATCGTTTAATATATATTTTTTTAAATTTCAGACGCTTTCAATTCGAAATTATTAATTATTCTCAAAAATGTTTAAAACATAATATTAAAAAATTGCTTTAATAATGGATTTTTACATTTGCATATTTTTCGTGTTAGGTAATAAAAATCCAGAAACGTGAACGCGCGATTTGCGCGCATAGATTTAGTGCTAGTGTGTAATAAAACGCACATCTGTATTTTCCTTTTTATTAAACACAAAAATTTCCTTATTTTACTTATTATATGATTCAAAGTCAATCGATTTATTGCAAAAAGGTTTGTTGATGCTTACCGACATCCGCAGTTGATCAGATATGTGAAAAAACTGTGACTTTCGCAAAGAGAGTTAATTTTTTCTCTAAACCGGGAGAAATCACGAATATTTACCGGGAGAAAGCCGGGAGACGAAACTTTAAAAAATAGTGGCCACCCTGATTTTCCAATCTGTTCAAAAATTGAGTTTCGTAAGATTACATTTTTTTTTCTTTACAAACTTTAATCTAATTAATTGCTCGTTTAATTACAGGGCATTCAAAGAATGCTGAATCACCCAAAGAAATAAAAATTCTCTGTTTTAATCTAAGTCACTGCAGTGTACAGACTCAGCTCTTTTTTTGCTGCCTCGGTGTCTTTTTTTTCTATATCCTGTATGGATATTTACAGGTAAAATTTTATAAAATTTTAAGAAAATGTAGGATACATATTCTAATTACATACCATAAATAATTATTTATTAATTTATGTAAACTTTATTTAATTTACAGGAATTGATATTTTCCTTAGACGGATTTAGACCATTTGGATGGTACCTAACACTCATTCAGTTTGCCTATTATGCAGTATTCGGTTGGATAGAATCGAGAATCAGAGGAATAACTCGTAGAATACCAATTAGTACTTATCTATTATTAGCAGTTTTAACCCTAGGAACCATGGGTTTTTCAAATTCTTCATTAGGATATCTGAATTATCCTACTCAGGTTAATTTCCAACATCAGTCTTTAAAATTTCAGGGTTGCTAAAGAAGTCCAGTTCCAAAATTCCATGACTTTTCCAGGTTTTCGAGGCCTACTTCTTAAAAAATTCAGGTCTTTTTTTGTTGATAAAAATCCAATCAATTCTATTCAATTTCAACATATTCTACTGATCGCAGACTAATTTAACAACAATTTCTTGTACAGTGATTAATAGGATGGGTTTAAAAAAAAAATCGAAATTGATACAACGCGAAAAAATAGCGTATTGAGGTCCTAAAAAAGTATAATTGTATATATTTTAAAGAGATAAATTCATAAAATCTTGTAAAACTACTACATTGAAAGTGACGTTTTTTCTTTTCAAATTAGTAAGTTCACTACTATCAAGGAAGTAATTTTACAAGTTTTGGTATAATTACAAAAACGTAGTGGTAAAGTTATGCACCTCTTATTTTGCAGAGTTTTTCAATTTTGTTGAGTTTCCATTTTTTTTACATTTCTGGAGGTTAAAAAAGTCTTCCAATTTTTTTACGGATTTCACTGAACCATTTTCTGAGAGATTATTCCTATTTAATTCACCCCTATTTTCGGAAAAAAATTCTTAACATCTGTTTAAATAGGAAAATCATTTTTTCGGGTACTTTAAAACTCTTCAGTGACAAAAATATATTAGGAAAAAATCGCCAAGACCCAGGAATTTAAATTGTAAATACAGCGAATTTTTAAAATTCTAATTTTGGTATTGGTGTTTAATGATGTTATCTTTATGTCTTGTGTTTTAAAATTTTCTGAGCATGTTTGGACTTTTTCAGCATAGAAATACACTAGAAAAAGTTCTATTAAAGATTAAAATCCAAACTTTGAGAATTTGCTGTAATTCCAATTTTGATTCCTGGGTCTGATTGATTTTTTCTTGTGTATTTTGATGCTAAAAAGCCTATCCATTCTCAAAAAATTTGGTTAAACCACAAGTTATAAATATAATTTCATTAAATACCAAAATAAAAACTTGAAAAATTTTCTGTATTTGGAATTTCGGTTTTCGCGATTTTTTTCCTAGTGCATTTTTGTCAAAGAAAGTTTTTAATTACCTGAAAAAGTTCTTATATTTATACAGGTTTTAAGCATTTTCACCGAAAACCGGGTTGAATTAAATAGGAATTATCTCTTACAAAATGATTGATTAAAATCTGCAAAAAATTGGGAAGTATTTGTTGTCCTTCAGGAATGTACAAAAAATTAAAACTCAAGCAAATTTAAAAATTCTACAAACTAATCCAAATTAATTATTGAATTCTAAACAATTTTCATTAATATTATCATATAATTTCAATAAATTCTAGAATTATAATCGTATTATTTTTATTAGTAAAAAAATCAATCCGTATGAATTCTCAAATTAAAAATTCATCGTACTGAAATAATTGAGACTTCAAAGTGTACAATTATTAATTAATGCAAATGTAAAGGACTTTACAATAATTATTAAATTCTAAACAGTTATCAATAATATTATTATAAAATTTAAATAAAATCTGGAATTATAATCATATTATTTTTATTAGTAAAAACTCAGTCCGTATCAATTCGCAAATTTTAAATTCGCCGTATTAAAATAATTATTAACACTTTGAAAGGAAAAAATATTAATGAATGCAAATTTAAAGGAATTTCAATAATTATTGAATTCTAAACCATTTACATTAATTTTAGGCTGGTTCTGGTCGTCCCGAAAAAGTATGGGAGTTGGAAAAGAGGATGGAATAGTCATCCCCAATTTTGGGACGACGAGAAACTTCGTTAATATTATTATAATATATCGTTTTTTAATTTGGAATTAAAATCATATTAGTTTTATTAGTAAAAAATCCATCTGTATCAATTCGCAAATTTAAAATTCGTTTTACTAAAAGAATTATTAAGAATTTGAAATGTTCAATTAATAATTAAATTAAATGTAAAGGACTTTCAAATAATTATAGAATTCTAAACAATTCTCAATAATATTATTATAAAATTTTTGAAATATGGAATTATAATCAGGGTGCCTACCCGATGGATGATTTTAAATTCCCAGTCAATTGTGAATTTTTCCCGAATGATTTAAAATTATTTTTGAAGATTTCAAGAGATTTCTGATCATGTTTAAGATTTCAAATATTTCTGATTTGAAACAGGAAATTTTGGAAAAGAATTATAATTCTGAGTTGGAACATGGTTGACAAAAAAATTTCCTTCTAACTCATTCCTTGTTCGGATGTAAAAATTATATTTTTTTTCACGAGAATTCCTTGACCCGAAGTAAATATTATAATTCATTACGAAATTCGCTATTCAAAATTATAATTCTTTACTGGAATTATCTGTTCCACTTGTCAAGATTATATCTTTTACTGAATATCCTTGTCCCAAACTCAAAATTATAATTCTTTACTAAAATTCCCTATCCCAAAGTAAAAAATATAATTTTTTTACGAAGGATGCCTTGACCCAGAGTAAATATTATAATTCTTCATGAAAATAGTCTGTCTGTCCCTGTTCAAAAATCAAAATTATAATACTTCATGGAAATTCCCTGTCACATTTGTAAAAAATTATATTTTTTTACTGAATTGCCCTCTCCTAAATTCCAAATTATAATTCTTCACTAAACTTCTTTGTCCTAAAGTAAAAATTATAATTTTTCACAAAAATTCTTTGTCCCAAAGTAAATATTATATTTCTTTACGAAATTCCCTTTTCTTAAGTCAAAAATATAATTATTTAAGGGAATTCCTTGTCCGACTTGTCAAAATTATATTTTTTACTGAATTTCCTTGTCCCAAACGCAATATTATATTTCTTTACTAAAATTTCCTGTCCGAAGGTAAAAATATAATTTTTTTATGAAAAATGCCTTGTCCCAGAATAAATATTATAATTCCTAATGGAAATTCCCTGTCTCATTTATCAAAATTATATTTTTTCTGAATTTTCCTGTCCCAAACTAAAAATTTTAATTCTTCACTAAAATTCCTTATCCCAAATTAAAAGTTATCACTTTTTAGAAAAACTCCTTTTCCCAAAGTAAAAATTATAATTTCTTACAAAAATTCTTTGTTCCAAAGTAAATATTATAATTCTTCACGAAAATTCCCTGTCTCAAACTCAAAATTATATTTCCTTACTGAATTTCCTAGTTCCAAGTCAGGATAATTGTAATTTTTTGGAAACATTCCCGCTTTTTTCGCCTTGAACAAATTTCCCGTTTTCCCTTGAACTAGACGCCCTGATAATCATATTATTTTTTTTTCTTTCTTGATATTATGATAGGCTTTAGGATCAAGAAATATGTAAATGATTGATTCTTTTACAAGGAAATATTATTAAAAAAAAGTAAATCCGAATTAATTTGCAAATTTAAAATTCGTCGTACTTTTAAATGTGCAATTATTAATTAATGCAAATGTAAAGCCCTTTTCAATAATTATGGAATTATAAACCATTCTCATCAATATTATTATAAAATTTAAAAAAATCTGTAATCATATTATTTCTATTAGTAAAAAAATCAATCCGTGTCAATTCACAAATTTAAAATTCGCCATACTAAAATAATACTACGAAGGCTTTAAAATGTAAAATTATTAATTAATGCAAACGTAAAGGGTTTTTAAAAAATTATTGAATTCTAAACAATTATCATTAATGTTATTAAAAAAAAATTAATTCCTAATAAAATAATAGATCCGTATCAATTCACGAATTTAAAATTCACCGAACTAAAAAATTATTATTAAGACTTTGAAATGTACAATCTGCAATTATTAATTAATGCAAATGTGAAGGACTTTGCAATAATTATCGAATTATAAACAATTCTCCTTAATATTCTTATAAATTTTTCTTATATCTGGAATTATATTCATATTTTTTTCATTATTAAAACAATCAATCCCTATCACTTCGCAAACTTAACAATCGCCCTAAAGTAATTATTGAGACATTGAAATAGACGCGACTAAGAAAATTCCACTCATTTTTTCAAACTTCGATAACTTCTAGGTCTTGTAGCAGCCCTGTATTTCTGTTAAAAACGCACTAATTGGATGAAAATATATTTTTTTTCTTTTTATAGGTGATTTTTAAATGTTGCAAACTAATACCAGTACTGATAGGAAGCATTGTGATACAAGGAAAGAAGTACGGAATAATAGATTTTGCAGCAGCAACTGTGATGTGTTTAGGACTGATACTGTTTACTCTAGCTGATAGTATGATATCGCCTCGATTTGATATGATTGGTGTGGCTATGATAACTAGTGCTTTAGTCTGCGATGCCCTAATAGGCAATATTCAAGAAAAAGCGATGCGACAACACAAAGCCACTAATACCGAAGTTGTACTGTATTCTTACAGTATCGGTTTTGTATACTTACTTTTAATCCTATTAACGACAGGCGATATTGGAACAGCAGCGTCTTTTTGCACGCAGGTAATTACTGATTAAAAAACTTTTATTTTCAGGCTTTTAGTTCAATAAAAAATTGAAAATGATCTAATTTTTCAAAATAATAGTTCCAGGCCTCGAATATACCACGCAATTTACACTATTTGACACTTTTTTTGAGCGATGACACTATTTAGAAATAAAAACTAAAATAGTATGTCCGCCATCTCAACTAATCAACAAGTAGTTGAATTTTCAACCAAAAAAGATGAATTCTCAACAAAAAATGTAATAGTTGTTTTTTTTTACCAAGAAACAATTTTCATTTTAAATCAAAACAGTTAAATTGCACTAAAAAGAATGAATTTTAAACAAAACATTTGGTTCCTCAAACAAAAGAGATTACTTTTCAACAAAAGGGTTGCATTTGGAACGAAAAAATATGATCTTTCTACCAAAAGGGATGCATTTTCAAATCAAAAAGATGAATTTTCAACCAAGAAAGATTTTTCAGTGAATAAAGAAAAAAAAATTCTTTCTAAATCTTCAATTTTCTACCAAAAAGATGAATTTTCGACCAAGAAGATTAATTTTCTACCAAAAAAGATGAATCATAAAAAAATAAATACATTTTTAACCAAATAGTTGAATTTTTAACCAAATAGTCGAATTTTCAACCAAGAAGATAAATTTTCAACAAATTTCATAAATTTTTATCCAAATAGTTGAATTGTCATCCAAGAAGATTAATTTTCTACCAGAAAGGACGAATTTTCCACAAATATATCAATTTTCCACCAAATAGTTCAATTTTCGTCCGAGAAGATTGATTTCCTACTCAAAAGACGAATTTTCAACAAATTACATAGTTGAATTTTCAACCGATTAGTTAAATTTTCAACCTAGAAGATTGATTTCGTACTAAGAAGACAAATTTTCAACAAATTTGATACATTTTTAACCAAATAGTTTAATTTTCGTCCAAGAAGATTGATTTTCTACTCAAAAGATGAATTTTCAACAAATTACATACATGTTTAAACAAATAGTTGAACCTTCAACCTAGAATATTGATTTTCTACCAAAAAGACGAGTTTTAAATAAATTTGTAACCAAATACATATATTTTCAAACAAGAAGATTGATTTCTTACCAAGAAGGCAAATTTTCAAAAAATTTCAAATATTTTTAACCAAATAGTTGAATTTTCAACCAAGAAGATTAATTTTCTACAAGAAAGGACAAATTTTCTACAAGAAAGGACAAATTTTCTACAAATATATCAATTTTTCACCAAATAGTTCAATTTTCGTCCAAGAAGATTGATTTTCTACTCAAAAGACAAATTTTCAACAAATTACATACATTTTTAACCAAATAGTTGAATTTTCAACCTAGAAGATTAATTTTCTACCAAAAAGACGAATTTTAAATAAAATCCATAAATTTGTTACCAAATACATGAATTTTCAACCAAGAAGATTAATTTTTTACCAAAAAGACGAACTTTCAACAAATTACATACATTTTTAACCAAATAGTTGAATTTTTTACCAAGAAGATTATTTTTCTACCAAAAAAGATGAATTTTCAAGAAATTACATAAATTTTCCACTAAACAGTTTGGACAGTGGATGTCCAAATTTTATTGAGAATTCATTTTTAATTTAAAAAAAGAACGAATTTTCTACAAAACAGTTTAATTTGTACCAAAAAGTTGAATTTTATGCCAAAGTTTTAAATTTTCGAAGCAAAAAGACGAATTTACAATAAAAAAGTTTAATATTAAACCCGAGAAAATGAGTTATCTACAAAAATGTTACTTTATAGTCAGTTAAATTTTAAAGGAAATAGTTCAATTTGCAGTTTAAAAAATTAATTTTGGACAAAGAAACAAATTTTCAACCAAAATTATGAACCTCATCAAAAAATGAACGTTTAAGAAAGTAGTTCAACCAAGAAGTTGAATTTTCAAACCAGAAAGATGAATCTTCAACGAAAAATTTAATAGTTGATATTTCAACTAATAAATATTTTATTTGAAATAAAAAACAGTTGGATTCAGCCAGCTAAGACGATTTTTTAACAAAATACTTGAATTCACAATTAACAAAGATCAATTTCCAACCAGAAAAGACGCATTTTCAACCAAAAAATTGATTTTCCAGCAAAAAAAGAAGAATTTTCCACAAAACACATACATTTTCAACCAAAACAGATTGAGTTTTAACCAAACAGTTGCATTTTTAACTAAAAATGATGAAATTTCTACAAAAAGAGATGGATTTTCAAACCAAAAAGATCAATGTTCAGCAAAATAGTTGAATTTTCAATGAAAACAAAAATTTGTTAATCAAGGTAGAAAAAAAATTTCAGTCAAATTGATGAAATTTCAATCCAAAAAGACGAATTCAATTTGCAATCAAGAAGGAGGACTTTTTAACGAAATTGTTGAATTTTCAAAAAAATAATTCAATTTTAACCAAATACATGAATACTAAATGATTGAATTTTCAACTAAAAGCGATTATTTTTCTACCAAAAATCGAATAGTTAAATTTTCAGTTAAAAAATTAATTTTCGACCAAAAAAAGAACAAATTTCACAAAAAAGTTAAATCCTGAACCAAAACAGGATACTTTAATCAAACGAATATTCAATAAAATAGTTGAATCTTCAACCAATAGGATTCATTTTCAACCGACAGTTTCATTTTTAACTGAAAAAATTATATTTCTACCAAAAAAGTTGAATTTTTAACCAAAAAGGATGACCTAATAAAATTGTTGAAGTTTCATCAAAATAATTCAATTTGCAACCAAATTATTTATTAGTATTATTTTTATTTTTATTATTTATTAGTATTTTTAACCAAAATAAGATCAAATTTCTACACATTGGGATGAATTTTCAACAGTAAAGTTAAATTTCCACCAAATAGTTGAACTTTCAAACTAAAAAAACGAATTTTCAACTAAACATTTGAACTTTCAACTAGAAAGAAAGACTTTTTTTGTAAATTGTCAAATTTTCAACAAATTAATTCAATTATTCTAGTTAAAGATTCATCATTGTAGTTGAGAATTAATCTTTTCAGTCACAAATTCAACCAGTCCAGTTGAAAATTCATCACTTTGTTTGGAAATGTAACTTTTTTTTGAAAATTATTTATTTTTTTTTTTTGAAAATCATTTTTTTTCAACTACAAATGTAACTATGCCAATTGAATATTCCGTTATTTTTGTTGAAAATTCATCTCTTTAGTTGAACATTAATGTTTTTAACTAAAAATTTAACTATTCTATTTTTGGTTGAAGAATTATCTTTTTTTAATAGAAAATTCTTTTTTTTCTGGTAGAAATTAATTTTCTTGGTTGAAAATGCATCGTTTTCATTGAAAATTTAATTATCATGTGCAAAGATTCAGCATTTTAGTTTAAAATTAATCTGTAGTTAAAAATTATTTTTTTGTTTTGTTTGAAAATTAATTATTCGAGCGGAAAATTTAATTGTTCAATTTTTGGTTGCCAATTTATCATTATTAGTTGAAATGTATGTATTATGTTGAAAATTCGGTTTTTGTTTGTTTAAAATTCAACTATTGCAGTTGAAGATTCATAATTGTAGTTGAAAATTCATCAGTTTGGTTGGAAATTAATTTATCTAACTGAAAATTTAACTATTCAATTTTTAGTTGAAAATTGATCTTTTTTAGTTCAAAATTCAGCTGTTTGGTTGAGAATTTGTCTTTTTTAGTTGAAAATTCATGTATTTTGTTGAAAAATCGTCTTTTTGGTTGAGAATTAATCTTCATGTTTGAAAAATAATTTTCTTGTTTGAAAATTCAGCTTTTTGGCTGAAAATTCATGTATTACAGTTAAATATTCGTTAAATATTGGTTTTCTTTTGGTGGAAAATTAATTTTTTTTAATTGAAAATTTAACTATTCCATTTTTCGTTGAAAACTAATCTTTTTTAGTGCGAAATTCAACTTTGTGGTTGAGAATTGATCTTTTTTAGTTGAAAATTCAACTCTTTGTTTGAGAATTCATGTATTTTATTGAAAAATATTATTTTTCGGTAGAAAATTAATGTTTTTGGTTGAAAATTCAACTATTTGGTTAAAAATTCATCTATCTTGTTGAAAATGCAATATTTTTTACTTGAAATGTTAGGAATTTAAAGTGATTTAAATTGAATTCAATATAGTAGTCACATTACTTTTGCCTAACTAAGCATTGAATTTTACGTATAAGATAAAATAATTTTTTTTTTTAATTTTTTACAAATTCATGGACTTTAAAGACAAATTGAAGAAACGATTATGTTTTTAGTGTTATATATCTATTTAATTAATCGGTGGTGCTAATATATTTAAGAATATCTTGTAATATAATTAGTCAAATTTTCTTAATTAAACATATTACATAAATGAAACCCTAGAAACTGAAAAAAAAAATATTATTTGTAATAAACTCCCGAAACTGTAAACATATTTCGAGTCGATTGTTTTAAAAATGTGATATACTACTATGAAAAATTATACCTGGAAAAAATCTGGAATTATCCAGAAATTTTTTTCCACTATTTGAGTAGACATCCTGCAAGAAATTTCAAGAGATTTACAAAATTTCAAGTTATTTTAAAGGGTACCAATGATGTCGAGGGATTTTAGGGGAATTCAAAGAAAAAGAAACAAATACAAAAAATCTGTTAGATGATATTTCAACCAAAAAAGATGAATTTTAAAATTAATTAACATGGTGTTCAGCTATTCTTAGGAACGAAATTCAAGGTCTTTTCCAGGTTTTCCAGGTCAAGCTTTTCCAGTTCTCTTTTTTTTTACATCAAATAATGAAATAACCATTTTTTATAGATGTAAAAAATGAGCCATTTCATTTTTTATTGGCCAGCAATTTAAAAAAAAAAGCAGAACCATAAATAAACTAATTTTTAATTTTTTTGCGAACAGAAGTCGTTTTTGAAATCCTTGGAATCTTTGTGAAATTTGTTTAATCTTTTGAAATCTTTGTGAATTCGTTAAAATCTCTTGGAGTACTTAAAATCTTTGTGAAATCTCGAAATTTCTGTGAAATCTTTCAGAATCTTTTTAAATTTTTGTAAAATATTTAAAATCCTTGAAATCTTTGAAATATTGAAATCTTTGTGAAACTTTTTGAAATCTTTGTGAAATTTTTATGAAGTCTTTGAACTATTTGTGAAAGCTTTCTTTGATCTCTGTTTGTAAAATCTTTTGTGTTCGTTTGAAATCATTGAAATCTTTTGAAATCTTCTCAAATTTGTTGACACCTTTTGAAATAGCTTAACATATTTGAAATATTTGTGAAATCTTTTGTATTCGTTGGAAATCATTGATTAAAAAGACCGAATTTGAAACAAAATATTTGATTCCTCAACCAAAAGAGATTTATTTTCAACAAAAGGAACATTTGCATTTGGAACCAAGAAATATAATCTTTCTACCAAAAGGGATGCTTTTTCAAATCAAAAAGATGAATTTTCAACCAAGAAAGATTTTTCAGTGAATAAAGAAAAAAAATTCTTCCTAAATGTTGAATTTTCTACCAAAAAGATGAGTTTTCAACCAAGAAGATTAATTTTCTACCAAAAAAGATGAAATCCTTGGAATCTTTGAAATCTTTGTGAATTCGTTGAAATCTCTTGAAGTACTTAAAATCTTTGTGAAATCTCGAAATATCTGTGAAATCTTTTAGAATCTTTTTAAATTTTTGTAAAATATTTGAAATCTTTGAAATATTGAAATCTTTGTGAAATTGTTTGAAATTTGTATGAAATATTTGTGAAAGCTTTGTTTGATCTTTGTTTGTAAAATCTTTTGTGTTCGTTTGAAATCTTCTCAAATTTGTTGACATCTTTTGAAATAGCTTAGCATATTTGAAATATTTGTGAAATCCTTCGTATTCGTTGGAAATCATTGAAATATTTAAAATCTTTGAAATGATTTGAAATCTTTGGAATTCTTGTATTCTTTCGAAATCTTTATGAAATTTTTATAAAATCTTTGAAATATTTGTGAAAGCTTTCTTTGATCTTTGTTTGTAAAATCTTTTGTGTTCGTTTGAAATCATTGAAATCTTTTGAAATCTTCTCAAATTTGTTGACATCTTTTGAAATAGCTTAACATATTTGAAATATTTGTGAAATCTTTTATATTCGTTGGAAATCATTGAAATATTTAAAATCTTTGATGTGAATTGAAATTTTTATGAAATCTTTTAAATATTTATGAACTCTTTTGTATTCATTTGGAATCATTAAAATATTTTTAATCTGTGTAAAATCTTTTGAAATCTTAGAAATCTGGTGTACACGCCTTTTTCAAATCTATGAAATCCTTGCAATCTTTATGAAATGCTTGAAATTTTTATGAAATCTTTGAAATATTTGTGAAAGCTTTCTTTGATCTTTATTTGTAAAATCTTTTGTGTTCGTTCGAAATCATTGAAATCTTTTCAAATCTTCTCAAATTGGTTGACATCTTTTGAAATAGCTTAACATATTTGAAATATTTGTGAAATCTTTCGTATTCGTTGGAAATCATTGAAATATTTAAAATCTTTGGAATTCTTGTATTCTTTTGAAATCTTTATCAAATTTTTATGAAATCTTTTATATATTTGTGAAATCTTTTGTATTCATTTGCAATCATTACAATATTTTTAATTTGTGTAAAGTCTTTTGAAATCTTCTGTACACGCCTTTTTCAAATCTTTGAAATCCTTGCAATCTTTATGAAATGTTTTAAATGTTAGGGAAATTTTTGTGAAATCTTTGTCGAATCTTTTGAAATATTTGTGAATTTTTTCTTAAATCTTTGTTTGTGAATTTTTTGTAATAGTTGATATCATTGAATTAGTTAAAATCTTATTAAAATCTTTTCAAATCTTCTAAAGTCTTTTGAAACCTTTTGGAATCGTTTCAGATCTGCGAAATGTTTTTAAATTTTTTATATCTGGTGTTCTGTACCCTTTTTCAAATCTTTGAAATCTTTTGAAAGTTCTAAAAGCTTTGTGAAATATTTGAAATCTTGGTGTATTGTATTGTAATCAAGGTGTACACGCCTTTTTTGAATCTTTGAAATCTTTGTAAAATGTTCAAAATCCTTTTAAATATTTTAAAATCTTTGAAATATGTTGAAACCTTTTGAAATCTTTAGTAATGTTTTGTAATCTGGTGTACACTCAAAAACCGAGTGGTGTAACCCTTGAAGAATCTGTTATATAGCCATGGCTCATTCTAATTCTGAAACTGAATTAACATCGAAATTTTCAACTAATAATAATAATATATAATTTGTAAGTTGAATATCACAAAAAATGTATACTTTAACATTCTATATTGGCGGAGACAAAATTAAAAACTTATAGAATTATTCACAATATTAAAGTCTGTTAATTGCAATTTATAAAATAAATGGCAAAGTCTACAAAAAATGTTTTGCATTTCTATAAAATAACTGTTTTAAAAGAAAAAAAAAATGTATTCAAGGTTCTCGTGAAAAATTCAAGGAGATTTCCAGGTTTTCAAGATTTTCAAGGTCGCTGGACACCCGGATTAATTAATCCAAAAAATTAATATTATATTTCTTTGCAGCATCCTTTGGAAACCTACGGATACGCTCTTCTCTTCTCACTTTCTGGCTACCTCGGAATCCAGATTGTTCTTACCCTGGTCCAGTGTTGTGGGGCATTTGTTGCTGCGACGGTGACAACTTGCAGAAAAGCTGTGACTATAGTTATTAGTTTCCTATTTTTTTATAAACCTTTTACTATTCAGTATCTGTGGTCCGGACTTTTAGTCGTTTTAGGAATTTATCTAAATATCTACAGCAAGCAAAACGCATCCTCGAAAATTGGTCTCAGAGAAATATTGATTGCTTGTAGAAAGTGTTGGAAGAAACACAACCGAATTCAGAGACAGTTGATGACAAATGTATGAAGCTGAATTTTTACGAAATCGACAATTTTCCTAGAAACTAATTATTATTTTTCTTTGAAAGTTTAGAGACTGAAAAGTTATTTTAATTTATTCAAAATTCCATTGGTAAGATGCTCTCACTTCGTCGAAGAAATTTTCAAATTTTCTACACCCAAATTTGTAGATAAAGAAACACCAAATAAATCTTTTTTATAAGACCAGAGTAGCCGAAAAACTTCATTCTCAAAATTCCCTGACCAATTTTTCATTTTTCCTGACCATTAATTAATATTCAATGATGACATTTTAACAAAATACTTGAATTTTCAAGAAAATACTGAAATTTTCAACAAAATACTTGAGTCTTCAATCCACAAAGATGAATTTTCAACCAAATAGTCGATTTTCCTACAAAAAAGGTTAAATTTCAACCAAATAGTTGAATTTTCAAGTTAAAAAGTCGAATGTTTTAGAGAAAAGTTGATTTTAAACCCAAAAAGATGAATTTTCAATAAAAAAGTTCATTTTTAACAAAAAATAGCATTTACAACCAAATTAGTTGAACTTTATAGAGAGATGAAATTTCAACAAAATAGTTGGATTTTTAACATACAGAGATGAATGTTGAATCAAATGGTCGAATTGTTAATCAAAAAAGATTAAACTTCAACCAAAAACAGTTTCGTTTTCGAAGCCAAAAAGAGGAATTTTCTTAGAAGACAGTTGAATTTTCAACAAAAAGATTAATTCTCTACGAAAAATTTAATAGTTTATATTTCAACCAAAACAGAAACGAATTTTCAATCAAATAGTACAATTTTCAAACAGACTAGAATTTTTAACCAAATAATAAAATTGTGTAACAAAATAGTTGATCTTTTAACCCAATAACTAAAAAAGATATATTTTTTATGAAAAATGGAACAGTTAAATTTTAAGTAAAAAAAATAATTTTCAACTAAAATGATGAATTTCAGAACCAAAAAAAAATCAATTTTTAACCAAATAGTTGATTTTTCAGTCAAAAAAGAAAAAAAATATTCATCCAGATTCTTGAACTTTCAAACCAAAAGACGAATTTCTTGTGAAACAGTTGAATTTCCAACCAAAAAGTTCCATTTTTAAGTTAAACAAATTAATTGTAAACAAAAGAACGAATTGGTAACCAGATGTGAATTTTCAACTAAAATTATCAATTCTCAACTAAAAATGACGAATTTTCGAACAAAATAGCTTAGTTTTCAACAACAAAAGGAGGAAATTTCAAACCAAGAAGATTAGTTTTCTACCAAAAAGACGAATTTTAAACTAAAAAAAATTATTTTTCCAACAAAATTAAATAAAGTTACATTTTCAGTTTAAAAAGTTAATTTTAAACAAAAAGAAATGTCAACAAAATAGTTAAATTTTTAACCAAATTTTTTTAGCAAAATTGTGGAATTTCAAACTAAATAAAATTTTTAACTAAAAATATAATCTTCATGAAGATGAAAATTGCAAAATAAATAAGTAGAAACACAAGGTAAATAAATTACTGATAATAATATTACACATAAACGGCATGAAATAATTTCAAATTAAAATTTATTTATTAAAACCAAAAACGATGATTTTTCTACCATAAATAGTTGAATTTTTAACAAAAAAATATGAATTTTTAATCCAAGAGGAATATTTTTTCGAAATAAGATGGTTTATTCAAAATTATCCAAAAAAGATGACTTTAACAAAATACTTGAATTTTCAACGAAATAGTTGAATTTTTAACAAAATACTTTAATCTTCTTCAAATCAACATTTATTTATTTCAACCAAAAACCATGACTTTTCTACCATAGAAGATGAATTTTCAATAAAACAGTCGAATTTTCAACAACAAAAAAAGAAGTAAAATTCAAGCAAAAACAGTTGGAATTTTCAACCAAATAGTTCAAAAAGATTAATTCTCGACGAGAAATGTAATAGTTGATATTTCAATTAAAAAAATAAACGAATTTTCAACAAAATTGAATTTTTCACCAAATAGTTGAATTTTTCACAAAATAGTTGAATTTTTCACCAAATAGTTGAATTTTCAACCCATCAAGATGATTCTCAACAAAAAAATGTGATAATCGATATTTCAACCGAAAAATATGAAATCTCTACCAAAAGAGATGAGTTTTAAAACCAAAAGACGAATTTTCAACCAAGAAGATTAAGTTTCTACCAAAAAAGTCGAACATTCAACAAAATACATAAATTTTCAAACAAAGAGTTGAATTTTCAACAAAATAGTTGAATTTTTAGCCATCAACCTACATACGAATTCTCAACACAAAATGTGATAATTGATATTTCAACGACAACAGAGATTAAATTTCTACCAAAAAGATGAATTTTTGAACCGAAAAGATTTTTAACTCAAAAAGAGGAAATTTCAAACCAAGAAGATGAATTTTCAACTAAAGTGATGAATCTTCAACTGGAATAGTTAAATTTTCAGTTAAAAAGATTACTTTTCAAACAAACAAAAAACAATTTTTAACCAGAGATGAATTTTCAACTAAAATGATGAAATTCTTAACAAATAATGTAATAGCAGATATTTTAACCAAAAAATATTTTAATTTTAAATAAAGAACGATTGATTTCAACCAAAAAGACGAATTTTCAAAGAAAATAGTTGAATCCTCAACGAAAGAAGATTAATTTTCAAGCAAACAGTTGCATTTTGAACCAACAAAAATTAAATTTCTAGATGAATCTTTAAACCCAAAACACGAATTTTCAACAAAAAAAGATTCCAGTTTAATTTCAAACAAAATTTTCAATAAAAAAAGTTAATTTTCTACCGAAACAGTTGAATTTTTAAATCAAAAAGAGGAATTTTCAACGAATTTGCAACAAAATAGTTGAATTTTCGAGCAAAAACTATGAATTTTCAATCCAGGACGAATATTTTGTCGAAATGATGCGAATTATTCGAAATTATCCAAAAAAGATTACTTTTTAACAAAATACTTCAATTTTCAACAGAATTGTGGAATTTTGAACCAAATAATAAAAATTTCAACTCCAAATATAATCTTCATGAGGAAGAAAATCGCAAAATAAATAAATAGATATACAAGGTAAATAGATAACTGACAATAATATTATATCAGGGTGGCCGCAAATCTTCATTTTTCAAAATTCCCGAATTTTCCCCTGAAAATAACATTTAAAGACCCGAATCTTAATCTTATAACATTCTTAACATAGAATCTTTTATAAACGGAATAAAGCAATTTCAAATTAAAATTAAATAAATTCAAATTGCAAGATTTTTTCCAAAATCCCTGATTTCCAGGTCTTCCTTAACCTGCCACCACCCTGATAAGACGCACGACTTCTGAAACACAGTTTTATTTAATATTCCCGGTACACTTACTATATGTATTAGTCAAGAGTATGAAATTGAAATTTGGAAAAAAACATACTGCGAATTACCTAATATTATTTACATTTGATGTTGAATGGATCTCGAAGTTTCAAATGTAAAAGAGCCGTGCACAATGTAGTAAATTGGCTCCATCACTGGCAAATGAGAATCAAGCTGGAGAGTAAAACGATGTACAAGTATGACTTAACTTCCTAAATATATATAAGATCAATAAAATTATACATTCTATGCGGAACTTTGATAGACACGTGTTACCAATTAATCAAAATCTTTCTATTTGTAATTAACAATGTTTCTTCTTACACGCAGCCGTGAAAATGAGTCTCCTTCTGACGCACATGATTGGTGATTTGAAAAACTGCAGCTATCAAGTATTTATATTTATCATGTGCAAGTTATGTTGCACTAGTATGTTTTAGGAATCAGCACTGCCTTCGGTCGTCTTATTTTTTTCGATCATTCGATCCGCTACGTCGGGAACGAGACCTACGATTTCGGCTGCCACTGCGCGATCGTCTTGACCTGGAACTGAAAAGTCAATTTCATCAATATTTCTTCTTTCAAGATGCAAAATTTACAGTATTTGGAATTAATTTTCAGTATTAATCGCTTCGCCAGTCTGATCAGGTCCTTCACGAAAAAGGAGACTCCGTTTCCGGGCTCGACTTTTAGAAAGGAACTCAACTCGGCCTTATTGTCATCATTAAAAATAGAAATAGCTATTCTTATTATATAAGGGTACAGGGTGACTATTCCAGGTTATTTCCCGGGGTTTCTGGTCAAAAACTACATTTACCGGTTGGTTTTTAAGCGTTTACAACAATAATTATTAATAATTACTCAATACTGCTTTTTTATATACACATTGAACAGAATTAAACAGTTTAGAACCCCAAGGTAAAATATATAATGTAACTCATTGTAAAAGTGATTTCACACTTCACAGACCATAATGCGCAATAATAGGGACATACATTCTTTTAAATAACATTAATTTTGTTACCATATTACTAAGCTTCTAAATCGAAATATATTGCATTTTCAACAAAATAGTGGAGTTATTAAAAAAAAGATGAATTTCAACCAAAAAAGACGAATTTTCAAGCAAAGAGTTAAGTTCTCTAGCTAAAAAATCCATTGTTTTAGAAAACATGTTACTTTTCTACCCAAAAAGAGGAATTTTCAATAAAAAAGGTAATTTTCAAACAAAAATTAATTTTAAACGCAGAAAGATGAATTTTTAACCAAATAGTGGTGTTTTCAACCCAAAAAGACGATTTTTCAACAAGAGTTGAGTTTTCTAGCTAAAAAATGGATTGTTTTAGGAAACATTTTACTTTTCTACCTGAAATATGAATTTTCTAACAAAAAGTTAATTTTCAACCAAGAAAGATGAGTTTTCAACCAAATAATGGATTTTTCAATCCAAAAAAGCGAATTTTCAACAAAAGAGCTGAGTTTTCTAGCTAAACAATCGATTTTTTTAGAAAACATTTTACTTTTCAACTCGAAAAGACGATTTTTCAACAAAGAAGTTAATTTTCAACCGAATAGTGGAGTTGTCAACCAAAAATATGATTTTTCAACCCAAGAAGACGAATTTCCAACCAAAAAGTTAATTTTCAACCAAGAATGATGAATTTTCAACCAAACAATGGATTTTTCAATCCAAAGACGAATTTTCAAAAAAAGAGCTGAGTTTTCTAGCTAAAGAATTAATTTTTTTTTAGAAAAGATTTTACTTTTTAACTCAAAAAGACGAATTTTCAACAAAGAAGTTAATTTTCAACCAAGAAATATGAATTTTCAACCGAATAGTGGAGTTGTCAACCAAAAAAATATGATTTTCCAACCCAAAAAGACGAATTTTCAACAAAAGAGCTAAGTTTTCTAGCTAAAAAATCGATTGTTTTAGAAAACATTTTACTTTTCTACCCAAAAATACGAATTTTCAACAAAAAAGTTAATTTTCAACCAAGAAAGATGAATTTTCAATCCAAAAAGACGAATTTTCAACAAAAGAGCTGAGTTTTCTAGCTGAAAAATCGATTTTTTTTTTATAAAACATTTTACTTTTCAACTCGAAAAGACGAGTTTTCAACAAAGAAGTTAATTTTCAACCAAGAAATATGAATTTTCAACCGAAAAGTGGAGTTGTCAACCAAAAAATATGAGTTTTCAAACCAAAAAGACGAATTTCAAACAAAAAAGTTGAGTTTTATAGCTATAAAATCAATTGTTTCAGAAAATTTTTTCAATTTAATTTAAAAAAAGACGAATTTTCAACAAAAAAGTTAATTTTCAACCAAGAATGATGAATTTTCAACCAAATAATGGATTTTTCATCCCAAAAAGACGAATTTCAAACAAAAAAGTTGAGTTTTATAGCTAACAAAATAATTAAATTTTCCACAAAATAGTAGAATTTTTAACCAAAAGAGATTAGTTATCAACCAAAGATATCTTTTTATTAAGAAAATAGTGGAATTTTCAACAAAATAATTCAATTTTGAACCAAATAGTAGAATTTTGAAGAAAATAGTTGAATAAAAAAAATATATCTTTTTATTAAGAAAATAGTGGAATTTTTAACAAAATAATTCAATTTTGAACCAAATAGTAGAATTTTGAAGAAAATAGTTGAATTAAAAAAATTATATATTTTTAACCAAACAGTTGTAATTTACAACCAAATAGTTGGATTTTCAATCGAAAGAAATGAATTTTCAATAAAATAGATAAACTTTTAACCAAATAGTTGCACTTTCATGACAAAAGGAGAATTTTTCAAAAGACAGTTAAATTTTCAACAAAAAAGACAATTTGCAAACAAGAGAAATGAATTTTCAACCAAAGAAAATTACTTTTCTACCATAAGAAAAGAAATTTTCAATCCAAACGAATTAATTTTTTTATCCAAAAAGCTTCAACAAAACAGTAACATTTTCGACTAAGAAAGGAGTTTATTTTCAAAATAGTTTTATTTTCAAAAAAATAATTAAATTTTCAACCAAGTAGTCGAATTTTGAACCAAAAAGAGTCAACTTTCAATAAATACTAGTTAGATTTTCTTATTTTATACTATTAATTCAGTTCGTATTTAAGCGAAAAAACGGGAAAAGGGGAAGTTTCTTGAAAACAGGGGAAAAAAGAATTCTTTAAAAAAATAGGGGAAAGAGTGAGAAGAATGTAATTGAATTTGAAGTAAATCAATTTTAAACGGTTTCGACTTAAAAATAACAAACTGTTAAAGCTTGCCAGTGAAAAAAATAAAAACTTAACAAAGAATGTGACTATTCATATTTCAAGCAAAAAAGATGGAATTTCTACCAAACAAAAAAATGAATTTTAAAAACAAAGAGACGAATTTTCAACCAAGAAGATTAATTTTCTACCAACAAAAAACAAACTTTGAACAAAATACACGAATTTTCAACAAATAGTTGAATTTTCAACTAAAAAAGATACATTTTCAGTAGAAAAACTGATTTTCAACAAAAACAAAAACGAATTCCCAATCTGAGATGAATTTTCAACTAAAATGATGAATTTTGCAACCCAAAAATTGAATTTTGAACTAAATATTTTAAAAACACGAAAAAGGGGAAGTTTCTTGAAAACTGGGGAAAAAAGGATTCTTTAAAAAAGAAGAAATAGGGGAAAGCGTGTGAAGACTGTAACTGAATTTAAAATCAATCTACTTTAAATCTTTTCGTCTTAAAATGTCAAACTGTTAAAGCTTGCAATTTGAAAAAATTAAAACTTTGAATGCGATTTCATGAAATTAGAAACTTGTTAACTTCAAACGCTATTCATTAAAAAATGTCCAAGTATAAAGCTTTAATGAGAAATTATTCCATTTTTAATGTTCTAAATTAAAATGGTAGATCAGTCGCATTTTTCTTCAAATAGTGGCAAATCAGCGAAACAGTTCAAAAATAGGTTTGAAGGCAAAGTGAAAAAATAGTTGCATCTTTAAAAAAAAGTATCAATAGTGGCGTGAGTCCCACGCCTGGGGATGTGATCTCCGCAGAGATTGGTACTACTAGAAAGTTAACAGGGATCACAGGGGAAATAGGGTATTTTTCTCACGAAAAAGGGGCAAATAAGGGAAAGATTAAACATTTACTTTCATATGTGAAAAAGAACAAACAATCTTTTTGGAAAAAATGTTACATTTTTAAATAATTTTCAATGATTTTTCAATGATTTCTGCCATTAAAGATTTATTTTTAAAAATTGGATATACTTAGGTCGTTAGAAATCCATCCAGAGAGAGCTGAGGGATTGATTGTGGATTGATTTGTGGGTCGACATCCAAAACAAGTAAAGAAAAAAATTTTGAAATCGGTTAATATCTTCTGTTCTCTTTCTTAAATTGACAATTAAGCATTTTTTTTTTATAAAAAAAAATTTTCCTTATTTAAAATTTCTTGAAAATATACAAAAACATGTTTTTTGGATTGATTCGAACCTGAAATTGGGTCAGCTTGAACGAAAGAAACATGTTATTATTTTTTATTCATTGGAAAAATTTTTTTCGTGATGTTTATAACGTTCCAAAATTGCAAAAAAGATATGAAAACCAAAAAATCCAAACTCACGACAAAAATTTTTGTTCGAAAAAGCAAAATAAAATTTTTTTTCTTTGGTTCAAGCTGAATAAATTTCATGTTCGACATATTCTACTTTTAGAATGTGTGGATATGACTCAATAAAAAAAAACATGTTGCACATTTTCAACAAAATTATAACTGTGCAAAAAATTTATTTTTAAATTTCGCAATTTCAAATTTTCAACGAATAAGATAATTTTTGAACAAAATAGTTGAATTGTTGAATTAAGAACATCAGTTTTTAACCAAAAATCGAATAGTTACATTTTCGTTTCAAAAAATTTATTTTCAATTGAAAAAACTGAATTTTCTCCCAAATTGTTGCACTTTTAAGCCTGAAAGAAGAATTTTCTACAATGCAGTTGATTTTTCAACACGAAAATATGAATTTTCAATTAAAAAGTAGTTCAAAAGTCGACCAATTAGTTGAATTCGCTACCAAACTGTTGAATTTTCGAGAGAAAATTCAAATTTTCTACAAAACAGTTGAAACTTTAATCCGAAAACATGAATTTTCAACAAGAGTTGAGTTTTCGACCAAAAAAGATTTTTTAGTCAATAAAGAAAATAAATTGCATTCAAAATGTCGAATTTTAAAGCAAGAAGATAAATTTTTTACAAAAAAGGACGAATTTTTAACAAATTACATCAATTTTTAACCAAATAGTTGAATTTTCAAAATAAAAAAGATCAACATTGAACCAAAAACTGAATTGCCACATTTTCATTTCAAGAAACTAATTTTCAAATGAAAAAAACAATTTTCTACCAAATTATTGAATTTTTCAGCAAAAAAAAAAATTTCTACAATACAGTTGAATTTTGAAATCAAAAATATAAACTTTCAATATAAAAAATAATTTTCAATCAAAAATTGCAATTTTTAGTTCAAAAAAATGAATTTTTAACAAAGTAGTTTGATTTTCAATCAAAAAGACAGCTTTTCAACAAATTAAATATATTTTCAACCAAATATTAAAATTTTTAACCAATTTTCTACCAAAAAATATAACTTTTGAACGAAATTCATGAACTTGCAACCAAATAGTTGAATTTCCGACTAAAAAAGATCAATTTTCAAACACAAATGGAATAGTTGAATTGTGAGTTTAAAAAAATTAATTTTCAACGAAAAAAAAAGTTTCAACAATAGTTAAATTTTCAAGCAAAGATTTAAAAAAATTAAAAATTGCTCAGCTTAGAACATTTAAAATTGCAGTTAATGAATTTGGAATATTCATTTTTTAATTAGGTATTTAACTTTGTACATTTCAACTAAAATGTGTTAATCTTCTAATACTTATTTAGAAATACTATATATTTTGTAACTGTTCCAATTTTATATTGGATAATAATTTCTGTCTCCAGTTTTCACATTTTAACTTGCTTTAAAATGTTTCATCTTCAAATTTTTTTAAAGAGTATTTTTAATGGGCAGCACTTGAAACGTTGTACCTTATTTATTCATAAATAATTTATTTAAGTGCTATAATTTCTTTAATTTTTATTAAATAATGGGTACAACTTCAAATATCGTATATTTAAAGAGAAAAGGGGAAGTTTTGTGAGAACAGGGGGGAAAAGGGGAATTTCAAGGAAAAAGGGGAAACTTAAGAAAAAAAGGGGAAGACTGTGCACCCTGAAAGTACCTTTTTCCTCGGCTGTGACTTCGAGATCGGGATCTCCTTCTGTCTTTGTCTCTGCGATCACGCTCACGATCCCTGTCGCGATCACGTTCTCTGTCCCTGTGTCGCGATCGACTTCTGTCCTGCCTTTCTCGGTCTCTATCTCGAGGTTCCCGGTCCCTGTCTCTTCCTCTTTCCCTGTCCCGATCACGGTCTCGATCCCTTGTCCTGTCTCTATCCATCATCGTGTCTCGTTTCTCTCTGCGTCTTTCCTCGACTGTCTTCTCCAGGTCGGACAGTTTCTCCCGAATTTTTATGAACCCAAGATGTAATTTTCCACCAAAGTGATCAGCTAGTCGTCTATCGTTGTCATGAATGCCAAGATAGGCACTGCACACCTCGCAGACTCTTAGCTTTTGTTGCTGATAACTCGAAGCTGGCATGCTGTTTCGATATTCTTGCTCTGCCTCGTTTTTCTTTTTTCGCAGCTCATCAATTTCCCCCATCAACTTCATTGACTCCTCCACGAATCCTTCCTCTCCCAGCTGTTCAGCCTTTGCCAGTTTTTTACCAATCTCTTCGGCGAGGACGTGGACACTGTTTGCTTTGGCTGTCACTTCTGCACTCAAGACGTCTTGAGTTGCGGCTAATCTTTTCTTCGCCGACTCTGTTCGACTGTCGCAATCGGCGATGAAGTTCTGCAGGTGCTCCATTGCCTGGAAGTTTCAACAACAAAAATCTACATTTTTCTTCATAATTTTTTTATGGGTGAAAAAGTGAGTTTTCTAGATAAAAAATGGATTGTTTTAGAAAAAATTTTACTTTTCTACCCGAAAATACGAATTTTCAACCAAGAAAGAAAAATTTTCAACCAAATAATGGATTTTTCAATCAAAAAAGACCATTTTTCAACAAGAGTTGAGTTTTGTAGCTAAAAAATGTTTTTTTTTTTAAGAAAACATTTTACTTTTCTACTTGAAAATACGAGATTTCAACAAAAAAGTTAATTTTCAAACAAGAAAGATGAATTTTCAACCAAATAATGGATTTTTTAATCCAAAAAGACGAATTTTCAACAAACGAGCTGAGTTTTCTAGCTAAAGAGGACTGTAATTGAATTTAAAATCAATCGGCTTTAAAACTTTTCGACTTAAAATGTGCATAAAAAAAATTAAAATGTTTATTATTATGAAATATTATTATTAAATAATATAATGAATATATTATTCAATATTACATATAAATAAAATATAATATTCTAATAACTTAAAATTCTATTCTTCCACTGTTAAATTTATGTAGTTGAAAATTTATGTAATTTGTTGAAAACTCGTATTTTTTGGAAAAAATTAACTTTCTTGGTTAAAAACTAAACTATCTGGTTAACAATTTATTATTTTCTTCAAAATTCGTCTTTTCTGGTAGAAAATGAATCTTCTTGCTTGAAAATTCAACTATTTGGTTAAAATTTCTGTATTCTGTTGAACATTCGTCTTTCATGATCGAAAGTGAATCTTCTGAGTTGAAAATTCATGTAATTTGTTGAAAACTCGTATTTTTGGAAAAAAATGAACTTTCTTGGTCAAAAACTGAACTATCTGGTTAACAATTTATTATTTTCTTAAAAATTCGTCGTTTCTGTTGAATTCTGTTGAACATTCGTCTTTCATGATCGAAAGTGAATCTTCTTAATTGAAAATTCAATTATTTGGTTAGAAATTAATGTATTTTTAAGAGAATTTATCTTTTTTGGTAGAAAATTAAACTTCTGTGTTAAAAATCCATCTTTCTGGTAAAAAATTCCACAATTTGGTTTAAAATTTATTATTTATATTATTTATTTATTATATATTATGCAGTCTTTTTTGGTAGAAAAATTAACCGTCTTGGTTGGAGATTCAACTATTTGGTTAAAAACGTATGTATTTTTATGATAATTCATCTGTTTTTGGTAGAAAATTAATCTTCTGTGTTGTAAATTCATCTTTTTGGTGAAAAATTCCACAATTTGGTTAAAAATTTATATACTTTGTTGAAAATTCGTCTTTTCTTGTTGAACATTAATCTTCTTGGTTGGAAATTTAACTATTTGGTTAAAAATTTATGTATTTTGTTGAAAATTCTTTTTTTTTCTGGTAGAAAATTAATCTTCTTTGTTCAAAATTCAATTATTTGGTTAAAAAGTTATGTATTTTGTTGAACATTCGTCTTTCGTGGTAGAAAATTAATCTTCTTGGTTGAAAATTCAATGATTTAGTAACAAATTTACGTATTTGGATGTGAATTATCTTTTTTGGTACAAAATTAATCTTCTGTGTTGAAAATTCATCTTTTTGGTGAAAAATTCAAAAATCTGGTTAGAAATTTATATATTAGTTGAAAATTTGTCTTTTCTGCTAGAAAATTAATCTTGGTTGGAAATTCAACTATTTGGTTAAAAATTCATGTATTTTGTTGAAAACTTCTTTTCTGGTAGAAAATTATTCTTCTTGGTTGGAAATTCAACTATTTGGTTAACAATGTATGTATTTTGATGAAAATTCTTTTCTGGTAGAAAATTAATCTCGGTTGAAAATTTAATTATTTGGTTAAAAAATTATGTATTTTGATCAGAATTTATCTATTTTGGTAAGAAATTGAATTATTTGGTTAAAAATGTATGTATCTTATTGAAAATTTATCTTTTCTGATAGAAAATTAATCTTCTTGGCTAAAAATTAAACTATTTGGTTAAAAATTCAACTTTTGGGTAGAAAGCTCATCTTTTTGGATAAAAACGGAACCGTTTGGTCGAAAATTAATCTGTTTTGTTCGAGGATTCAACTTTTTTGTTACAAAATCGTCATTTTTCGTTTAAATTTAACTGTTTTTTTTTAATTTTAAATGAAAATATTTTCTTCGTTAAAATATGGACTATTACTATTTTGTTAAGAAAGAAAATATATTTTATATAAATAAATTATAAAATATATTTTCCAAGAAAAAGTAAAGAAATAGTGGCATTAGCGGACAGTTGCGAGAAAATAGTGTCTTTAGTGTCATTTTTTTCGAAATAGTAACAAAATAGTGTCATCGGTCAAAAAAAAGTGTCAGATAGTGTAGTAAGTCCGACGCCTGCAGTAGTCATTCTTATCTCTTGAAATATGATCGATTGTTGAGAGTACATGATATGAAAGAAGAGAAACTTACATCAATATCATAGAAGTGATCCTTCTTCTTCTGAGCAGCCTCGAAGTCAGCCCGAAGGGCCAAGTCGTGAATCTGGGGGCATTCTCCCAGGTCCATGCGCTGCGATTCACAAATTATAAAAAAAATTAATGAACGTTTTAGCAAATATCATGGCATTTTGCCATTTCTAAAAACAATTAATTATTCCCTTCCAAAATTGATATGAGCCTCACATTAGGTGTCTGAGCTTGTCAGAAATACGAAATACCAAATACGAAATATACAAAGTTATGATATGCAAAAGCAGAGTCTCTACGACATTACTAACTGTTAAACGATGAAATAATTTTGAATAATAAACCCGATTTTGCTTTTACTGCGAAAAATGCTAAGAAGAGACTTACAAAATTCAGACTTACAAAATAACTTGCACCTTTGCGTCGTTAACTCTCTCGTATTGCCATACAGAACGTTTACGAAGAGCTAATGGCCAGTAGTTCTGGTATGGGGTAGAGTAATTCAATCACGTTAATAAAGAAAAACCTCATTGATTGGACTTAGATTTTAAGAAGGCAGACATTTTAGGCAGAGTTAACGAAATAATGTCTAGAGATAGAAATTTTGTTGATTTCACTTACAGAGTGGCAACCCTCTCCGCCTGACGCGACAATGCGATGACAACACGATCATGCTACAATCAGCACATCTTCAAATTCCTATCAGACATCTTACAGTCTAATATTGTAGTTATTAAATTATTCATTACGAGTCAGTCGGACAATTCGTCCTACGTCTCACTTAATCACTTAGTTAAAAATCGAATTGAATACGTACATCCAATGATGAGGGAATTTTTCAAACAGCACTGGTATGTCGTGTAATTCCACCTAATACTGTATCTTCTTCATCTTTTTTGCTCCTCTTTATCTCGAACATTCACAAATTGCCAAAATAATCGAACAGATACTTGACGAATTCCAAAAATTAGTCTCTTAAAAAATTAGTTTCTAACAAAAATCAGTTTCTAATAATCAAACGTGCTTGCGATCAAAGGTTCTCCTCTTCTACTTTGTGTAAGTTTCAGATAAGTCGATCGACAGTTCAGGATTATTCTGTGTGGAAAGTTTTGTTACCAATTTTTAATAACAACCACAAAACATGCAATCTACATCAATAAACTAAAGAGAAAAACAGGGTGTCTACCCGACAGACGATTTTTCATTCCCGGTCATTTACACATTTTCTCCTGGTCAATTGTTAATTTTTTTCAGGTCAATTTAAAATAGATCAAAATATTTCAAAGATATTAAACGATTTTTAAAATTATCAAGAGATTTCTAAACATTTAAAAAGATTTCTGAATTGGAACAGGTAATTCTGGAAAAAATTAGCATTCTGAGTTGGAACAGTAGATATTTTTTGGTAATAAGAATTACAATTCTAAATTGGAACAGGTTTTTTTTAAAATTCCTTTCTTCTAAATCAAAATAAAAATTATTTTCCAAAATTCCCGTTCCGTGTCAAAAATTCCATGTCCTAAAGTCTTAATTATATACTTTACTGAAATTCCCTGTTGCAAGTCAGAATTATATTTATTTGCAATATCTTCTATTACAATTCAGAGATCTTTTTGTAAATTCTTTTTCTGAATCAGCATTAGGGTCATGTAATACTTATCCAAATCCTACTACAAACAAAAATTAATTCTTGAAATTTTTCTTAATCTTTTTTTGTATTTCCAGAAATTTAGGACGATAGAAAAGTTCCTTAGAGCTTTTAAATTAATTTCCCAAATTTTTAACACGATATCCATGTAAAAAAAAGTAAAAATGTCAAAAATTATCTGTTCCAAAACAAAATTATAATTCTGTTCACGTCAGAATTATAGTACAACACTTTTTCAAAAATTTTGAAGAGGGAAGTTTGAATTTCTGGCAAATTTTTATTTGCAAAAAAAGGATGTTTAAATTCAAACAAATTCTAATTCGAAATAAGGCAGTTTCAAAATCTGGCGAATTATGACTTGAAACCGGGATTATTTTTGTAAATTTCCATTTTATAAATCAGCTTTAAAGTTATTTTCCATAATTTCCCGTTCCATCTCAAAAATTTCCTGTTCTGAAGTCAAAATTATAATTCTTCATGGGAATCTTTTTTAGATTCCATTTACTGATTACCCGTCCAAACTCAAATTTAATTATTTTACCAAATTCCCTGTACCGAGTAGCAACAAAATTCATTTCCAATGTTTCCTGTTCCAAGTCAGAATTTTATTTATTTAAAATTTAAAAGCAGAAATTATAATTCTTTACGGAAATTCACTGTTCCAAGTCACAATTACATTTATTTCTCCAAAATTCCGTGTTCCAAGTCAGAATTATAATTCTATAGGGGAATTTTCAAATATTAAATTTATTTATTCTCCTTCCAAGCTCAAAATTATAATTCTTTCTAAAAAATTCCTGTACACAGTCCCAAAGAAATGGATTTCTTTATGAATAATTCTTTACGAAACTTCCCTGCCCCAAAGTAAAAATTATAATTCTTCACGGAAATCCCTTGTCCCAATTTAGAATTATAATTCATTTCGAAAATTTCCTGTTCCAAGTCAGGATACTTGTAATAACAATTCCCTATTCCAAGCAAGAATTACGATTTTTTCAGATTCCCTGTTCCAACTCAGAATAAGAGTAATAAAATATATGAAACTTTAGTACATTCGAAAGAAAAAAAAAATTCCCGGGTTTTCCGGTTTCCCGGTCAAGGAGACACCCTGTAAAATAAGAAAGTCGACAGGAATAACAGGGTGGCCACTCAAGTTTTGGAAAAGAAACACTTTGGGCTATTTTTAAGTTCAGATGTTTCTCCATATAAAATACAAAATTTTATCTCTTTATCTTATAATCAATATCATCTATAACCATCCATTTTCGTATTCTTTAATTTTAATCAGTGGTATTTCACACCATGAAACATTCAAAATAGGATTCTATGATTTAAAAAAGAAATCCCAAATCTGAACTTTTTACAGTCAATTATTATTTTGACTCTTTGACTCTTAAATTTGACAAATTGTATATACATGAAACATTGTTTTTTTTTTCTCGAAAAATAAGACAAATTTGGGTCAAGTAGCCACCCTGACAGAAAGAAAGCGCACAACTGGAAAAAAATGTACCGAGAGCTAAAGATGGCAAATGTTTTTTAAATTTGAATTTTTACTTCTGATAAAGAAGGCACTCTTCGAATAATCTTCCTTCTGCACGTGTTTTTGGCAATTCGCGAGTTACTTACAGGAAAGTGCTTCTTTTTCGTGAACCCGCATAAATATCCTCCCCAGAGAAATGATTTTTACACACATACTCACAGCGAATTTACTCCTATCTCCCATAAACGGCGACATTACGATATCAGGGTTGTTACAGAAGTCGGATTTCAAAATTAGAGGACATTTCCACGTTCTCCAGGTAAACTTTTGACAAATTTCCAGGACAACTTTATCATAAATTCTATTTAAAATTTGAACTAAAATCAATTTTAAAGTTTGCAATATAATTTCCAGAAAAGTTCTTGTACATTTTTGTTTATTCATTAATGTTTTTTATTATTAATAAAGATTACGAATTTTCTGCACCATCGATGTTGTAAATAAAAATATCCAAATAAGTAATTTTATTTCATGATAAAGTTTATTTATGAATGTTTCTAAACATTATTGATAAAAGAGAACATTTTAATTCTAAATGATGTTTTAATATTGGGAAATAGTTCTGTTCTTAACATTTTGAATACGATTTCTGGGGAAATTAAAAATGATTTAAGTTTTACGTTAAGAGATTAATTTTAAGTTTTGAAGATGTAAAAATAGGCCGAAAAGAGAACTGAAAGATATTAAACTTTTTTTAACTTGGCAGGATTTAAATAAATTTGAGGAAAACTTTGAGAATTTTCTTAAGATTCTTGGGAATATTTCAAACGATTTCTAAAAATATCAACAAAATCTGGAATATTTTAAGACAATTTTTGTAATTTTAAAAGATTTTTAAAAATTTTAGGAAAAATTCTATTAATTTAAAAAAATATTAAGAAGTTTTGAAAAAATTCCAAAAATAGTTTAAAATTTGGAAGATTTCAAAGACAATTTAAAATAAAATGCAGATTTTTGAAGATTTGAAAAAATGCCGAAACTTTTTAAGTTTTCTAGCAAAGAAAAACTTCTTACGATTCCTGGGAAAACTTTAAATGAGATTTTATTTTTTTTTATTATTTTTAAATATTTCGAAAAATTTCAAAAGATTTCCAAAACTTTAGAAAAAAAAAATCTGCAAGATTTTCAGGCAATTTTCTTTTAATTTTGAAATATTTTTCTAAATTATTAGGAATAATTTTAGTTCGTTCAAAAGAAGTTTGAACATTATCTTTTAGTAGAAATTGAATTTTTTGGTTAAAAATGCAACTGTTTGGTTGAAAATTAAACTGTTTTGGTTGAATATACATTGCATTTTTTTTTTAAATTTCGTCTTCCTTGGCTAAAATCTTTAGTTTCAATATCAAATATTAAATTTTTCCTCCAGAATTCATCTCCAGATTCATCATTTCAGTTAAAAATTCATCTCTTTGCCTGACAATGTAATTATTTCGTTGAAAATTCTTCTTTTTTGTAGCAAATTAATCTTCTTGGTAGAAAATTCCACTATTTGTTTGAAAATTCAACTATTTGATTTAAAATTCATATTTTTAGTTTAAAAAATTGAACAATTTTTTAGAAAATCCTTCTCTTTTCATAACGATTTTTTCGGTTAAAAATTCATATTTTTGGGTTAAAAATTAAAATAATCGTCCTTTCTGGCTTGAAAAATCAACTATTTTTGTTGAAAATTTAACTATTTTGTTGAAAATTCAACAACAGAACTATTTCTGTTGACAATGGAACTTACTGGTTGGAAATTCAACTATTTTCGTAAAAAAAAGTTAACTATTTTGTTAAAAATTCATTTTTTTGGGTTGAAAATTAAACTTTGTTGTACAAAATTCTTCTTTTTGGCTTGAAAAATCAACTATTTCGAGAGAAAATTCAATTATTTGCTTGACAATTTTTTGGTCCAAAATTCACCTTTGGGTTCACATTTTTTTATTCGAAAATCCATATTTTCGAGTTGAACATTTAATTGTTTTGTAGGAAGTTTTTTTTTCGTTAAAAATTCAAATATTTTTGTTTAAAATTCATATTTTTCGGTTAGAGATTCAACTTTTTCTGTAGAAAATTCGCCTTTTCGGCTTAAAAATTTAACAATCTGGTAGACAATTCAAATATTCGATTGAAAAATATATATATTTTTTTTTGAAAACTTAAATAGTTTTATAGAAAATTCGTTATTTTTTTTTTATTGAAAATTCAACTATTTGGTTGAAAATTAACTTTACTTTTAAAATTTTTATTTGAAATATCTGAAATATTCAACAATCTTTTTAAATTTTCTAAAAAATCTTAGGAAAATTATATTTATATAATCTTACAAAAAAATAAATTCGAAATTATATGATGCTAGTATAACATAATTTAATAAATTTCAATCAATATGAATTTGTAAAATAAGCAGCAAAGTACCAAGATAATGATTAAAACTTCAAAAACAAATGGCAATACAAATTTCCAGGCTCCTTTTCAAAATTTCCAGGACTTTTCCCGATTTTCCGGGTTCTTAATCAAAAATCCATGACTTTTCCAGATTCTGTAGCAACCCTGGATATCATCTTGCGAATCAATGTAACGCTACTCACCGAAGCGCACTAGAACAGGCCTCTCGGGGTCTGGGAAATAATTTTCTAGCTTCTCGACCTCGCCACCACTTGGGTGAGAAAGGCCGAAGCGAATTCCATGAATTTTTGTTCCTTCTAATTATCACCTAGTGCCTTAATTATGTTAAATAGATCAATGGTAGATGTAATAATACGTACGTCCTTCTTGTTTTCAGTACTTACAGTAACGCGCTTGTGAGAGTGACAAGAACAATGAGACATACGAGTGGACAATATTCGCAACGATATTGTACAATGGATCGGATTGGAATTGCATTTTCCAGACGCTCTGGAAATAGAACTGCAGTCGCATCGATATTAGTCAACCGTAAGTCATCTCTTGAAAAAATCTCGTTTTCAACAACAACATTTCTTGTTAACTTCTGGTATTAGTGTTATTTACTTGAGAAAATCCTGTGATTAAAGCCTGCGCGACTGCATACTTGACGCAATTCAGAAAAATCACGGTTCAATTTATGCCTATCCTCCAAATTATAAAGCAGGACAGTAAAAAAAAACCCAGACTTACTTTATATTTTAAGAGATTTATTACTCAAGGGAAAGTTTCATTAATAAAAGAAGGAAATTTTAAAAAGAATTATTGAAATTAGGACTGGAAATTGATTTTATGTGTCGTAGGGATTTAGGAAAATCAGGGTTTTGGGTAAAAACCTAGAGAATTAGCTCAATCTTCCATGCAGGTGTTACCTTTTCTCTAAAATTCCTAGATCGTTTTAGGTATTTAGAAAAATCTGAAATTTAAGCTTAGAATTATTAGTCTTTCAGGGTGGTCGCAAAAATTCATTTTCAACATACCCTGATTTTTCCCTGACTAATTTCTTATAAATAGAATAAAATAATTTTTAATTCATTATTTTTAGGAATGCCTCTTTATTCACGCAAATTGTACTGAAATCACTGGAATTAGGTTGAATTCTATTTCAATTCAAAAAAGCATTAGTCGCATTATTAATGTACATTAGTCACTTTTGGTCATTTTTTGGTTAAAAATAGGTCACTTCCTAAAAGTCTAGTGATATCAGTAAAATTTGAGTGAATTTAGATGAGTTTAAGGTAAACGAGAAGAATTAGACGAAATTGATCAAAATTCAACGTCAATCAAAAAAAGCAAGTGAATTTAAAACAATTATAAAATATGAAAAAATTAATTGAATTCAGTAAGTTCGAAATGAGTTTAGAAAAATTCAAGGGAATTTAAAAGAATTAGGGCAACCAACTAACAATTTCGGGTGAATTCCAAATCAATTCAAATGAATTGCAAAAAATATTTGAAAATATCTTCAAATCTTTGAAACCCCTGAAAATATTGTAAAATTCCGTGAGATTTTCTCAAGTCTGACGATATTTCCTGAAATCCCAGAAAATTTATTAAAATATTTTGAGAGCGTTAATAATCCCTTGTATCATTAAATTAATTGGAAATGCTTTGAATTTGTTTAAATCCCTTAAAATCATTAAAATCCTTAGAAGTTCCTTGTAAATGTTTAAAGCACACGAAAATGCCTTGGTATCTTTTGAAATACCCTAACATACCCTAAATTCTTTGAAATCCCTTCAAATTATTGAAATCAATTAAAAATTGCTTGGAACCTTTTAAAATACACTAAGATATTCCAAATCTTTCGAAATTATACTAAATTACATAAATCCACTGCAAATTTTTTGTAATACTTTTAAATAACCTAAAATATTTTATATCCTTTAAATTCTTTTGAAATGCCTTGAAACATTTTTATATCCCTTGAAAATTCCTTGGAATTTGTAAAAATACCCGAAAATAGTTCGAATCCTTTGCAATTTTTTGAAACCCCTTGAAACTTTTTAAAGCTCTTCAAAATTCCTTGGAATTTAAAAAAAAATCTTACATATACTTTGGAATTACTTCAAATTATGTATTGAAATCTATTAAGAATATCCTAAGATATTTCAAATCCTTTAAAATCTTTTGAAACTCCTTCAAATGTTTTAAAGCTCTTGAAAATCCCTTTATTTTTTTTAAATGCCTTGAAATATTGAAAATCCTTTGAAATTCTATTACATATCTGAAATCAATTGAAAAATTGTTGGAATCATTTAAAATATCCTAAAATATTTCAAATTACTTCAACTCTTTTGAAATCCCTGACAATAATATAAAACTCATGAAAATTTCTTGGAATTTATTTAAATACCCTAAAATATTTAAAATCCTTTGAAACTTTTTAAATCTCTTGAAAACCCCTTGAAATTTTTAATATATCCTAAAATCTGTAAAATCCCTTCAAATTATTGAAATCTATTAAAAATAACTTAAAATATTTAATATTCTTTCAAATCTTTTTAAATGCCTTGCAATAATTTAAAACTCTTGAATTTTTAAAAATACCCGTGAAATATTTTAAATCCCTTGAAACTTTTTAAAGCTTCTAAAAATGCCTTTGAATTTTTAAAAATATCCTAAAATCCCTTCAAATTGTTGAAATCTGTTCAAAATACCCTAAAATATTTCAAATTCATTCAAATCTTTTGAAATGCC
>CAKNYM010049788.1:91915-117149 GCA_932195095.1 Andricus curvator
TTTTTAAATACCAGTGAAATCTTTAAAATCCCTTGAAACTTTTTAAAGCTTCTAAAAATTCCTTTGAATTTTAAAAAAAATCCTAACATTTTGAAAATCCCTTCAAATTATTGAAGTCTGTTAAAAATACCCTAAAATATTTCAAATTCATTCAAATCTTTTGAAATCCCTTGCAATAATTTAAAACTCTTGTAAATCCTTGGATTTTTTTAAATACCCCAAATGATTTCAAATTCTTTAAAATCGTTAGAAATCCCTTCAAATTGGAGTCTTTGAAAATACTCCTGGGATTTTTTTTAAATACCCTAAAACCTTTAAAATCCTGTAAAACCTATTGAAATCCCTTGCAAATTTTTAAAGCTCTTGAAAATTCCTCAGAATTAAAAAAAACATCCTAAATCCTGTAAAACCTATTGAAATCACTTGCAGCTTTTTCAAGATCTTGAAAATTCCTTGGAATTTTTAAAAACATCCTAAAACCTTTAAAATTGTTTAAAATGATTGAAATCTATTAAAAATTTGTTGGAATATTTTTTAATTACTTTTTCTTCTTTAAAAGGTGACGTAAGTGACTAAACTTGCTATTTCTGTTAATTAAGTGAAAATATATTAAGTGAGCAAAGTATTTATAAGAAACAAATTTGTTCCTTATAAAATTAATTAAAATGATATAGTAAGAATGGTTTATTCAGCAAATGTTATTCATTGTCAAACGTTTGCAAATCGCTTCAAAAGAAATCTTTTTAGTTATATTATTTTTATTTTAACCTTAAACGAACTATAAAAAACAAAGAACATCCCTAAGATTAAAATTAAGATTTTTCTAAATACCTAAAACGCTCCAGGAATTTAGAGAAATTACCTGAAATTCTTCTAAATTCCAGAATAAATTAAGAAAAAGGTAAGACCTAAACGGAAGATTTAGCTAAACTGCCGCATTTAGCTAATTCCCTCAATTTTTAACCAAAACCCTGATTTTCCTAAATCTCTACGACATATATAAATCAGTTTTGTTTGGCAATTGTTAACCAATCCTTATATTATAAATTGAATTCTACTGCAGAGCAATTTGCAGAAAAATTTCATTTTCTTGCAAAGCTTACTTGGTGTAATTGTGGGTTAAAGACAAAAAAAAATTTGAACGCGATGTTTTCAACACGGCCTTACCTCACTATCGTGAATAGTTGTAAATTCTTAATATACGACCGCGATAATATTTATTGATAATATTTACTGTTGGATATTTAGTACTAAAATTGTCCTTGTAATATTCGACGCGAGTTTTACGTAAAGATGTTTTGATTTAAAAGCTAGGAATTTTTGAATGCTAAAAAAAGTATTTTTAAAAGATAAAGTGGAAGTCAAAATAAATATCAAGGCCTCGGACTCATTTGAGTAATTCCAAATAGTATAAATAGTAGCAGCAAATTTTTGAAATAGTAGTAAAATAGTCATACTATTTTTAAAATATTAAGTCGAAGACTAAAAGCTTTGAAATCCGTTAAAATCCTTTAAGAACCCCTGGAACCTGTTTAGTTCCTATACAAATTCCTGGAAAACTCGTCAATCTTTTTAAATCCTTTAAAATCTTATAATTTCTTTCAAAACCATGCGAATCCCTTAAATATGATGAAATCCCATAAAATCCTTTAAAATTTCATCTGATTTCATAAATTACTTATAGTTCATTAGAAATACGTTGGAATCTCTTAAAATCTTTTAAATGTCATTGATAATTTTTTTTAGATTTTCTGGAACCCTACCAAATTCTTTGAAAACCCTTAAAAATGTTGAAATGTCGTTAAATTCCGGGGAGTTTTTTAAAACACCCGGTAAAACATCTTGAATTCTGTAATATCTTTCGAAATTCTATTAAAAAATATAATATTATTTAATCATTCAAATCCTCTGAAATCTCGTAAAATTCCACAAAATCTGATAAGCTTCTTGAAATTCTTAAAAATACCCTAAAAGCCGTGAAATTCCTTGAAATCCAATTTTTCTTTTAATTCCTTTAAAAATGTTTAAAATATTGAAATCCTCTAAGACCCCATAAAATCCCTAGAAGTCGCTTAAAGTTCATTCGATTCAAATTACTCTCTAAAGTTCTCTAAAAAATCTTTGAAATTGTCTAAAATCCTTTGAAATGCTTTTAAAATCCCTTAAAATTTGTTTAATGTCTTGAAATCTTGTAAAATACGCTCAAATTTTTTTTATTTGAAATCGCGTAGGTCTGTTGAAATACTTTGAAAATCCGTAATTTATCCTGAAACTCGTAATCTTAAAATTTCTTTAAAAATGGCGAAAATCTAAAATCAGATGAAACTTCTTAAAATTCCTTAAAATCTTTCAAATCTCCTTAAATCCCTGGAAATCTTTTAAAATACTCTAAGAGCTTTGAAACCCTATAAAATCCTTTCAAATTAGCGATTTTTTTTTAAATCTCTTAAAATCCCTTCAAAATCTTTCAAATCTATTGGAACTTTTTCAATTTTTGTAACTGTAAATTTAATTATTTCATTTTTAGTTAAACATTGACCTTTCTTATTTGAAAAATTCAACTAACTTGTTAAAAATTCATCTTTTTCGGTTAGTTCAACGGCTTTTAGTTTAAAATTAATATTTTTCTTGGTTGGGATGTCAAATATAATATTTTTTGTCGAGATTTTATTTTTTTGGTCCAAAATGCAACTACTTGGTTGAAAGTTGAACTACTTTATTGAAAAATTATCATTTTGGTTGAAAAAAAATCTTCGCTTAAAAATTGAAATGTTTTGTTAAAAATTCACTTTTTTGTCTAAAATTAATTAACTAGCTACTGAACTATGTATTACAATTTTGGATAAGAGTATTTTGATGAAAATTATTTTTTTTTTAGTTAAGATTTAAGTTCTTTTACTTTCTTTAATGCTATAGTCCAAAATTCTTTTTTTTTTTTAATTAATTTTCTTCAAGTGAATATGTAAATATTACATTTTTATTCAAGAATTGACCTTTTTATATGAAAATTTAACTATTTGGTGGAAAATTCATGTATTTTTTTGGTCCAAAATATATATTTTTGATTTGCAAACACATGTATTTCATTGAAAATTCGTCTTTTTAGTAGATAATTGTTCTTGGTTGAAAATTGAACTATTTTTGTTAAAAATGCATGCATTTGGTTGAAAATTGAACTATTTTTGTTCAAAATTCATGTATTTTGTTGAAAATTATTCTTTTTGTAGGTTATTCTTCTTGGTCGAAAACTCATCATTTTTGTTGAAAAATTACTTCTTTAGTTGACAATTAATATTTTTGAGTTGAAAATTCATGTATTTCATTGAAAATTACGTCTCTTTTCGTAGAAAATTATTGTTCTTGTTTGAAAATTCGTTATTTCTTTGAAAATGCATATTTCTGTAGAAAATTATTCTTCTTGATTGAAAATTTATCTTTTTAGTAGGAAATTCACTTCTTCCGATGAGAATAAATAAAACGTCATCTCTATGGTTTAAAAAAATTGAAATAGTTTGTAGAAAAATCAACTATATGGCTAACAATTCATGTTTTGGAATTTCTCAAAATCCCATGAAAATCTTTAAAATCGTAAGAAATGTTTCAAAACCTTTAAATCTTTTGAAATTCCTTTTATAATTTTTTTAATTGTCTGAGAATCCATAAAATCCATTAATTTACTCAGCAATTATTTGAAATTCCCTGAAAAAACTCGAATTTTTGTAATCTCTTGAAATTTCTTAGAATCATGTAAAATTTTGCAATTGAATTGCAATTTTTTAAATGTTTTAAGTCCTTGGAAATCTTATAAATTCGCTTAGGGCTGTTAAAAAAAAATCCTTCGAAATTCTTTCAAAATCCATAAAATTCCGTGAAATCCATTAATTTGCTCAGCAATTATTTAAAATTCCCTAAAATAACTCGAAATTTTGTTAATCTCTTGAAATTTCTTAGAATAATGTATAAAACATGTCATTTGAGTTAATCTAGCGAAGAAATTTGTTTTCATTTAGTGAGTCCGAGGCCTGGATTTTACAAAAATTAAATAATCCGCGGAAACTGAAAATGGACACAAAAATAATGAAAATTTAATAAAAAACAACTACATACATTTTTTATAGTATAATACAAATTTAGTAAAAATTGAGTACCAACTGCATTTAGCTCTAAAAATCCCCGACAATCAGATTAACTTTCGAAACTTTTACCGAACTAACCATTTCAAAAAACCTTGAAATATCCCCGGGAAAAGATAATTAAAAGTAGTGAAAAATTGCGACCACGTTGAAATTATGACCCCCACGAAGCAAAATCTATAACGGTATACGGAGGAATTTTAAATGACCCCAAGTGCATCATTTGTAGGCAGTATACTCACTGTCGACGAGAGGATCTCGTGCGGGCAGCATGCTAGCAGGAAACTCTTGCAGACCTTCGGATCCGAGTATTTCACTTGAAATTTGTTATTCTCACCTAAAAACGAAAACAAAAACGCGAAAACTTTAAACTTCAATGTAATTTAAATTCATGCGAGGTATACGCGGTCGATAGATTAGAGTTGTAGGTCACCATCTTGTAGCTTGGTTAACAGCTTCGTGTTTTGAAGACAATGTGGCACAGTAGTTTTGGAATTTTATTATAAAGCGTGTCATTTATGCACTTACCATTTCGTCCTGTGCCCATCAATTGATCGAGCATCGCCCGCATTTGGTCGTGAGCCGTCATCGTCGCAGAAAGGCTGAAAATCCCTGAAATTCAGCCAAATCTGTAGACGCAATCAGCCTCAACTGCACCTCGGCTGCAACTACGCACACACAATTAACAAATATGGCGGCGGAGGATTTTCAACGCCCCCTGGTGACTAATTCCCGTTTTTTTCGGGGAGAATTCGCCAATCGGAGGGGAGTTTCTCTTGCTCGTCGATTTCGATTTGAGGTTAGACTGAGTGATAGGGAAGGTCATGTGCCGCTGGGTAGCGCTGGCTGCGCTAGTCAAAGCACCGCGAAAATTCAAATTGGAAGAATGGAAAATCACTTTTTTTTAAATACAAAGTAATAATACAGTCAGACACAATTTTTTAGTTTATTCATAAAATCAATTAGAAGTGTCAGTCATTCAGTTTAGAGAGAAAAAGTTTAATTTTTTTAGTACTGGTCCGTTTTTCTTCTGTAGTTCTGAATTGCACAAATATCAGATTATTGTCTAATGAAAGAACAATTTAAAGTAGAAGTTTTCCACATTTTTCTCTTTTTCATGCCTGAAACTATCAAATGTCATATTTTCAGATTGAAAATTCAACTGATTTTTAGAAAATTCTAATTTTTCACTTTAAAATTCAACAATTTGGTTGAAATTTGTTTTCTCTCTTGAGTGAAAAATGTCTTTATTTGAAATTCAACAATTATTTTGAAGATTCATCTCTTTGGTTGAAAATTTATTGAAAAAAAAATTTTTTTTTTGCAAATTTATTAACTGACAATTTAAGTGTTCCATTTTTCTTTGAAAATGTTTATTTTAATTGAAAATGCAACTGCTTGATTGAAAGTTAAACTACTTTATTTTTAAAAAAAAATTTATTGAAAATTTGACTATTTTGTTTACAATTTAACAATTTGTTGTGAATTTAATTATTTTGTTGAAAATTTAAGTATCTTGTTGAAAATTAATTATTTTTGATGAAATTAAATTTTTTCAACTGTAAATTTAATGATTTCATTTTTGGCTGAAAATTCATATTTTTTCTTTGAAAATTCAACTAATTTATAAAAAATTGACTTTTTCGATTAATTCAACTATTTTTATTTTGAAATTATTATATTTTTGGATTGAAATGTCAATTATTACATTTTTCGTTGAGAATTATTTTTTTTTTCTTGAAAATGCAAGTACTTACTTGAAATAAATTGGACTACTTTGTTAAAAATTTATTTTTTTTAATGTGAAAATTTAACATTTTTATTTTTGGTTGAAAATTAAATTTTTTTTATTGAAAATGCAAGTACTTGGTTAAAAGTTGAACTACTTTATTAAAAATTAATTTCTTTTGGCCAAAATTTTAACTATTTTGTTCGAAATTCGTTTTTTTAGTTGAAACTTAAATTTATTGACTATAAATCTAATTATTTCATTTTTGGTTGGAAATTGATTTTCTTTATTTGAAACTACTTTATTAAAAATTCCTTTTTTTAAATAAAATTATTTCGTTGGACTTTCCTTTTTTCGATTAAAAATTAATTGATTTAAATATAATTTTAATTATTTCATTTTTGGGAAAAAATTCATCTTTTTATATGAAAATTCAACCAATTTGTTAAAAATTCATTTTTTATTGAATTCAACGGTTTTTAATTTTAAATTAAAATCGTTTTTGCTTTAAAAATCGTGTTTTTTTGGTTGAAAATTAATTTTGAAAGTGTAACTATTGCATTTTTGGTGGATTTTTTTTTTTAGTTGAAAAGTCATGTATTTTATTGAAAAATTGTCTCTTTTAGTAGAAAATTATTCTTCTTGGATGAACTTTTAACTGTTTTGTTAAAAAATCGTTTTTTTTTTATTTTGGAAATTAATTTTGCTTAAAATGAAAATTTAAGTATGTATTTCTGTCTTGTTTAAAAATGTATCTTTTTTAGTTGAAAATTAAATACTTTATTTGAAATTTTAACTATTTTTTTGAAAATTGGTTTGTTTTTTGGGTGTAAATTAATTTTTCTTTTTTCAACTGAAAATGTAACTATTCCATTTTGGTTTGAAAACTTACATTTTTGAGATGAAAATTCAACTATTTGTAATAAAATTAATATATTTTGTTGAAAATTCGTTGTTGTTTTTTCGTTAATAATTAAATTTTGAACTGAAAAAGTTTACCTATTCCATTTTTGGTTAAAAATTTATATTTTTATTTAAAAATTCACGTATTATATTAAAAAGTTATCTTTTCTATTTGAAAATTCAACTATTATTTTTGTAATTTGACTTTTTCTGGTTATATTCAATTACTTTTAATTTAAAATTAAAATCTTCGGGATATTGAAATATTAAATGTTACATTTTTATGAAATTCATATATTTTGTTGAAAATTCGTGTTTTTTGTTGTTGATAATTAATTTTTTCAACTGAAAGTTTAGCTTTTCCATTTATGTTTAAAAATGTATATTTTTTATATAAAAAATCATGTGTTCTATTAAAAATTTGTCTTTTATGGTAAAAAAATTATTCTTCTTGGTTGGAAATTGAATTATTTTGTTGAAAATTCAACCATGCGGTTAAAAATTCGCCTTTTTTGTAGAAGAATATTCTTCCTGGTTGAAAGTTCATCTTTTTTGATAAAAATTAATGTCTTTGGTTGAAAATTTAGCTATTTTGCTGAAAATTTAACTTTTTTATTTTTGGTTGACAATTAATCTTTTTTTATTGAAAATGCAAATACTTGGTTAAAAGTTGAACAAATTTATTAAAAATTAATTTCTTTTGGCCGAAAATTTAACTATTTTGTTCGAAGTTCGTTTTTTTAGTTGAAAATTAAATTTATTGACTATAAATTTAATTATTTCATTTTTGGTTGGAAATTGATTTTCTTTGTTCGAATAAAATTATTTCGTTGGAATTCCTTTTTTTGGTTAAAAATTAATTGTTTTAACTATAAATTCAATTATTTCATTTTTGGTATAAATTAATCTTTTTTATTTGAAAATTCAACTAATTTGTTGAAAATTCATATTTTTTAATGAATTCAACGGTTTTTAATTTTAAATTAAATTCGTTTTTGCTTGAAAATTTGTGTTTTTTTTTGTTAGAAATTAATTTTGAAAGTTAACTATTCCATTTTTGGTGGATTTTTTTTTTTAGTTGAAAAGTCATGTATTTTATTGCAAAATTGTCTTTCTTAGTAGAAAATTATTCTTTTTGGATAAAGTTTTAACTGTTTTGTTAAAAAAACTTTCTATTTCTTTTTTATTTTGGAAATTATTTGTGCTTAAAATGAAAATTTAAAAATGTATTTCTATCTTGTTTAAAAATGTATCTTTTTTAGTTGCAAATTAATTGCTTTAATTAAAAGTTTAACTATTTTGTCGAAAATAGGTTTGTTTTTTTGTTGTAAAATAATTTTGCCTTTTTCAATTGAAAATGTAACTATTCCATTTTTGGTTGAAAATTTACATTTTTTAGATGAGAATTCAACTATTTGTAATGAAATTCATATATTTTGTTGAAAATTCGTTGTGGTTTTTTCTTTAATAATTACATTTTTGAACTGAAAAAGTTTACCCATTCCATTTTTGCAAAAATGGAATGGTTCAAAATTTATATTTTTATTTAAAAATTTACGTATTATATTAAAAAGTTATCGTTTCTATTTGAAAATTCAACTATTATTTTTTTAATTTGACTTTTTCTGGTTATATTCAACTACTTTTAATTTAAAATTAATATATTTCGGATTGAAATACGAAATGTTACATTTTTATAAAATTTTTATATTTTGTAGAAAATTCGTGTTTTTTGTTGTTGATAATTAATTTTTTCAACTGAAAGTTTAACTATTCCATTTATGTTTAAAAATTTATATTTTTTATTTAAAAATTCATGTATTTTATGAAAAATTTGTCTTTTATGGTAAAAAATTATTCTTCTCGGTTGAAAATTGAATTATTTTGTTGAAAATTCAACCATGCGGTTAAAAATTCGCCTTTTTTGTAGAAGAATATTCTTCCTAGTTGAAAATTCATCTTTTTTGATAAAAATGTATGTCTTTTTGGTTGAAAATTTAACTATTTTGCTGAAAATTTGTTTTTTGTTTGTTGTGAAAATTAATTTCTTTAACTGAAAATGTAACTATTCCATTTTTGTTAAAAAATTTATCTTTTTTAGTTGAAAATTAACTTCTTCACTTGAACATTTAACTATTTTGTTGAAAATTCGTTTTTCCTTTTGGTTAAAAATTATATATTTTTTCGTCTGAAAATGTAACAATTCTATTTTTGTTAAGAGTTGATCTTTTTTATATTAAAATTCAACTATTTATGTTTAAAAATTCATGTATTTTTTTTAGTTCGTCTTTTTGGTAGAAAATAAATCTTTTTGCTAAAAAATTTAACTTTATGATTGAAAATTGAATTAATTTTATTAATTTTTTGTGTGTGTAAAAAAATAGAAAAAATTATGAAAACACGTTCTTTGAAACGTTCTTCATAATATTATAATTACGAAATTCAGCATATAATTACGAAATTCAGCACTATGCAAAAAAAAACCATTACTTGAAATATTAATTTTTTTGGAACTGAATAGCCTACACTTTTTAATTATTACATGAATAAACTATAAACTTTTATCATTAATTTTTATTTTAAAAAACAATTTTTGATTTGTACCATTTGAATTTTCGCGGAATTTGGACTATAGTAGCTAGCGCTACCTAGCGGTGTTTGCAGGATCTGCATCTGAGCGGAATTTTTTGAAAAGTATTTAATATTATTAAATATTATTCATTAAAGTAAATTCAAAGTGAAATAGAACTTTTCAAGACGCACAATTATAAGCAAGATTGTTAAAATTGTCAAGCTTCAAGGATATCATAATTACAACAATTATTTTGTTTTTATGTACACACAATATTATCGATGTTCCTATTGGTCGGTAATGTAGAACTCTAGATTGCGGGTAAGTGACAGTTGAGGAGAGGTTAGATAATTGTTTACATCTAAAATGAAACTCCAAAATTTTGAGTAAAACGATATTTTATGGGTTAATTTTCCTGAAAAATTATGGTAGATTGTAGAGGATTATTCAGGTAATAAATAATGTTAAAGGATAAAATAATGGAGTCAGAAATAGACGTTAGAAAAATCCGGTAAGTTGTTAAGTTTATTTTTTTTTTTAATTTGAAGGCTTTGGATTTTTATTTGTTATTAATATAATTCATTATTTGTTTGAAAAATGTATAGCATTGAGGATCAAAATCCAATCATTCAAGAGTATGCGGAGATTGTCGAGACTTTGAAAGAGGAATTAACCATTTGTAAGGTATGTGTCTCATTTTGGAGTAAATTTTTCAGATTTTTTATTCCAAATATTAAAAAACACTGGAAACAATTCCATCTGAAATTCCACTGACGACTGGACCTAAAATATCAGTCATTTTTAGTGTAAAATTACAGAAATGTGTTTTCGCGATTGTGAAAAAAACCTACAAAAATTGTGATTTTACATTTTCGTGTCATTTTCAGACTTCACTCTCTTTCCCCTATTCTCCTCTTTTTAAAAAAGTCCTCTTTTTCCCCCTGTCTTCAAGAAATTGTCCCTTTTTCTTTGTTTGTGCTTAAATTTGAAGTGAATTAATGGAACCTAATAAGGAAATCTAACTATTTTTTGTTGAAAAGTCTACTATTTGGTTGAAAATGTATTTATTTTGTTTAAAAATGAACTATTTTGTTAAAAATTCATCTTTTTTTGGTTGAAAATTACCTTTTTTGTTGAGCATTCGTCCTTTTTCAGCTTGAAAATTCATATTTTATGGTAGAAAAGTCATCTTTCCTGGCTGACAATTAACTTTTTTGTTGACAATTGAACTATTTTGGTTGGAAATTCAACTATTTTCGTAAAGCAAGTCTACTATTTTATGGAAAAATCATGCTTTTTGAATATTCATATTTTTGGGTAGAAAATTAATCTTTTTTGTAAAAAATTCGTCTTTTTGTCTTGAAAAATTAACTATTTTGGTTGTAAATCCAACTATTTTTGGTTGAAAAGTCTACCATTATATTTTTAATACAGAATTAATTTTTTTTAGTTAAAAATTATACTCTTTGGTTGAACATTTATTTATTTTGTGGAAAAATAAACTATTTTGTTAAAAATTCATCTTTTTGGTTGAAAATCAACTATTTTGTTGAACATTCGTCCTTTTTTAGCTCGAAAATTCATATTTTATGGTAGAAGTCTTCTTTCCTGGCTGACAATTAACTTTTTGTTGACAATTGAACTATTGGGTTGGAAATTCAACTATTGTCATGAAGCAGTCAATTATTTGGTGGAAAAAACATACTTTTTGAATTGAAAATTCAACTATTTTGGTTGAAAATAAACTTTCTTGTTGAATATTCCTATGTTTGGGTAGAAAATCAGTCTGTTTTGTAAAAAATTCGTCTTTTTATCTTGAGAAATTAACTATTTTGGTTGAAAATCCAACTATTATTCGTTGAAAAGTCTACTATTATATTTTTAATACAGAATTAATCTCTTTTAGTTAAAAATTATATTATTTGGTTGAACATTTATTTATTTTGTTGAAAAATAATCTATTTTGTTAAAAATTAATCTTTCCTGGCTGATAATTAACTTTTTAGTTGACGATTGAACTATTTGGTTGGAACTTCAACTATTTTATTAAAACAAGTCTACTATTTTAGGGAAAACTCATACTTTTGGAATCAAAAATTCAACTATTTTGGTTGAAAATAAAATTTCTTTTTGAATATGCATATTTTCGGGTAGAAAATTAATCTTTTTTGTACAAAATTTGTCTTTTTGTCTTGAGAAATTAACTATTTTGGTTGAAAATCCAACTATTTTTTATTGAAAAGTCTGCCATTATATTTTTGATACAGAATTAATCTCTTTCAGTTAAAAATTATACTATTTGGTTGAAAATGTATTTATTTTGTTGAAAAATGAACTATTTTGTTAAAAATTCATCTTTTTTGGTTGAGAATCAACTATTTTGTTGAATATTCGTCCTTTGTTAGCTTGAAAATTCATCTTTTATGGTAGAAAAGTCATCTTTCCTGGCTGACAATCAACTTTTTTGTTGGCAATTGAACCATTTGGTTGGAAATTCAATTATTTTCGTAAAACAAGTCTACTATTTTATTGAAAAATCCTCTTTTTAAGTTGAAAATTTAACTATTATGGTTGAGAATTAACTTTTTTGTTGAATATTCATATTTTTGGGTAGAAAAATAAACTTTTCTGTAAAAAAACCGTCTTTTTGTCTTGAGAATTCAACTATTTTGGTTGAAACTTCAACTATTATTCGTTGAAAAGTCGACTATTATATGTTTAATACAGAATTAATCTCTTTTAGTTAAAAATTATACTATTTGGTTGAACATTTATTTATTTTCTTGAAAAATAAACTATTTTGTTAAAAATTAATCTTTTTGGTTGAAAATTCAACTGTTTTGTTGAACATTCGTCCTTGTTAGCTTGAAAATTCATCTTTTATGGTAGAAAAGTCATCTTTCTTTCCTGGCAATTAACTTTTTTGTTGACTATTGAACTATTTGGTTGAAAATTTAACTATTTTCGGAAAACAAGTAAATCATTTTATGGAAAAATCCTACTTTTCGAATTTAAGATACAACCACTTTGGTTGAAAATCAACTTTATTATTGAATATTCATACTTTTGAATAGAAAAATAATCTTTTAATTAATAAGTCGTCTTTTTGGATAGAAAATTCGTTCTTTTCGAATGGAAATTAATCATTTGTGGTAGAAGAGTCATATTTATTTGCTGAAAATTAACTCATATAAAACATTTTTCTTTTTGGGTTTCAAAATCTACGATTATATTTTTGGTTGAAAATCTGTATTATTTTCTTGAGAATTTAACTGTTTTGCGGAAAATGCAACTATTTGGTTGACAATTTAACTACCTGGTTGGAAATTCAACTATTTTCATAAAGCAATCAACTATTTGGTGGAAAAAAACCTACTTTTTGAATTGAAAATTCAACTATTTTGGTTGAAAATAAACTTTCTTCTTGAATATTCGTATTTTTGAGTGGAAAATTAATCTTTTTTGTAAAAAATTCGTCTTTTTGTATTGAAAATGTTTCTTTTTGGGTTTCAAAGTCTACGATTATATTTTTGGTTAAAAATCTATATTATTTACTTGAAAATTCAACTATTTTGTTGAAAATGCAACTATTTGATTGACAATTGAACTATTCGGTTTGAAATTCAAATATGTTCGTAAAACAAGTCTACTATTTTATTGAAAAAACCACTTTTTAAGTTGAAAATTCAACTATTATGGTTGAGAAGTAACTTTTTTGTTGAATATTCATATTTTTGGGTAGAAATATAAACTTTTTTGTAAAAAAATCGTCTTTTTGTTTTGAGAATTCAACTATTTTGTTTGAAACTTCAACTACTTTTTGTGTAAAAAAGTCAACTCTTTTGTGTGAAAATTCATATTTTTGGGTTGAAAATTAAACTACCAAAATCAACTATTTTCGAAGAAAATTAAACTATTTGCTTGAAAATGAACTTTTTTTCAAAAATTGATGCTTTTTGTTCGAAAATTCAACTATTGGCTTAAAAATTAACATCTTGTTTGAAAATTCATATTTTTTGGTCGAAAATTCAACTATTGGGTTGAAAAATAGCTTCTTTGATGAAAATGGATATTTTCGAGTTGAAAATTTAATTGTCTTGTAGACAATGCGGTTTTTTTGGGTTAAAAATTTAACTATTTAGGATTAAAATTCATTCATTCATTACATTTTGTAGAAAATTAACTTTTTTGTTCAAAATTCATATTTTTGGTTTGAAAATTAAACTTTTTTGTAAGAAATTCATCTTTTTGGCTTGAAAAATGAACTATTTTGGGGAAAAAATGAACTATTTGGTTGAAAATTAACATTTTTGTTCAAAATTTATATGTTTGGTTGGAGATTCAACTGTTTTGTAGAAAATTCGTATTTTTTTCTTAAAAACTTAACAATTTCGTAGCCAATTCAACTATTCGGTTGAAGAATATCTTTTATTTGTTGAAAATTCAATTTTTTTGTAAAAAATTCGGCTTGCTGGCTTAAATATTCAACTATTTTGGGAGAAAATTCCTATTTTTTTGTGTCGAAAATTCAAGTATTGAGTTGAAAAGCAACGTCTACAATGAAATTCATATTTCCGGGTTGAAAATTAAATTTTTTTGTAGAAAAATTGTTTTTTGTTTGTTTGTTAAAATTTCAACTATTTTGGTTGTAAATTCTAGTATTTGAATAAAAATTAACATTTTTGTTTAAAATTCATATTTTTTGGTTTGAGATTCAATTTTTTTGTAGAAAATTTTTTTTTTTGGGCCGAAAATTCAACTATTTGATTGTAAAGTAACTTTTTTGTTCATTAATTAATTACTAACTTATTATTAATTAACTACCTTAATGAGAAATTATTCAAATTTTAATGTTCTCGTACAATTTTTTCTAGTATTGAATTTCAGTTTTAAAAGTTTCATTGTGATTAAAATTGAAACTTAGTATTGCAAACTTTTTCAAAAGACAGAAAAAAGTCAATTAGCCGCATTTTTCTTAAAAAATAGCATTCTTTCAAAAAAAGAAAAAAAAAAAAGACCGGATATTCACACGAAATCTGTAAAATTCCAGTAAATTTAATAAGAAAAATATATCCAAGACTGAATTGTTCAATTTTCAACGGTTCAAATTTTTAATTATATTTCCAGACAGAACAAATTCAACTAAGGCATGAAGTAGAAACGCTTCGCACTGAAAGTAAAAATGCTGGCGACCTGGCACGAGATTGTTTCGCACGGTGTCATTCTGAAACCTCTGACGTTAATTTACCAGATAAAGAAATGCTCGAGAATCTCGAAAAACGAATTGCAATTCTCCAAATGGAAAAAGATTCCATGTTCCAACTCTGGCAGATGTCACTGAAAGCAATCGACGTTTTGGAAGAGGAACTCAAACCTTTCCAAAAAGACGGGAAAGGTTCCAGAATTCACGAAGAGCAAGTGAATCACGTCAAGCAATCTTACTCTGATGCTATTAACGCCCTCGAAGGGAAACTTATTCAAGCCAAGGAGCATTTTCTGAAACATCAAGCGCTTTGGGAATCGAGTAAAGAGAAGCTAGAAGAACTAAAACGAGAGAAGGAAGATCTCAAGCAGCAACTAGCTCTTCACCAGAGAGAAGCTCTTGAAAAAGATAGAATTAGTCAAAAGACTATAGATTCTCTGAAGGAAGAATTAAATAAAGTGAAGCTTGAGTCTGAAAGATTGCAGCAAACAAAATCGGAATTGGAAGAAAAATTGAGCAAAGCACAAAAATTCGCAGCTGGTGTTCTTGCAAAAGATAGTGAAGCAAAGAGCAAAGTATCAGAAGCGATTGAGTTGGTTGAATCAGCCGTGAGAGAAAAGGAATTGTCGCTTCAAAGAGAAGCTCAACTTTCTGAAGAGAAAATGAAATTAGAAGCCCGTTTAGCCAGCATATCAGACGAATACACCAGTTGTCTCGAAAAAGAAGTTAGTAAAATAAAAGAGGGTTTTGAGAGGAATATCAAGAGATATTCTCTGGAGTTGAAGGAACTGAAGCTAGAACTGAGACAAAAGGAAACTCTCTTAGATCGAGCACAGAGAGAATGCAGACTCGTCGAAGAAGAATTGAACAGAGTTCGTCATGGTTCTGACGATTATTTGCATCAAGCCAATTCAAAAATTGTAGACTTGGAGCAGAAGCTCAAGGATTCAGAGTACAAGATTCAAAATTGTGAGGAGATTTGCCAGAAGAAGTACAATGAGAAAAATCGAACCCTGGAGCACCGGATTTTTGAACTGGAACAGAGCTTGTCTATTTCAAACGACAGGTTCCAGCGTCTGCAATTGAATAGTTCGAGGGATATTGAAGATCGAGTGAAGGAGTCAGACGACCGAACGAAGGACGCCCTGAATAGATATTCGAATTTAGAAAGGAAATTGGCAAGAGTTCTTGATGAGAAAGAAAATCTCTCCTTGGAATTGCGTTCATTACAATCTACTTTTGATCGAGAATTACAGAAAAGGGAACAAGAGCGGAAAGTCGTCGAGAATAAAGTTAGGGATTTACAAGAGGATTTACGAAAGGCTACAAATTTAAAAACTGGGATTGGAATAAGGAATTTGGAGACTCTCGATAAAGGGATTAATCCTGATTTGCATGTGAGAGTGATGCAAGAAAGATTTGATGAGAAAACGAAAGAATTGACTCATCTGGTAGAAATACATCAAAAATTAAGTACAAAGTAAGATATTTTATTTACACCTGCATCTGATTTTGTAGTACTCAGATTTTACACTATTTCCCCCTTTTTTAAAGGATTTCTTTTTTCCTGTTTTCAAGAAACTTTCCCTTTTTCTTGCTTTTTGCTTAAATGCGAACCGAATCAGTAGGACCGAATAAGAAAATCTAACTCTTTTGGTTGAAACTTAATTCTTTCTAATTTAAAAGTCTACAATTATATTTTTAGTTCAGAATTCATCTCTTTTGATTAAAGATTCTACTATTTGGTTGAAAACTTAATTATTTTGTAGAAAATTCAACTACTTAGTTAAGAGTTGAACTACTTTATTAAAAATTCATTCGATTGGTTGAAGATTTAACTATTTTTTATAGTTGAAAATTCGTTTTTTTCGGTAAAACAATTAATTTTCTTAACAGAAAATTTAACTATTCCATTCTGGATGAAAATTGATCATTTTTAGTTGAATATTCAACTATTTTGTTGAAAATTCATGTATTTTGTTGAAAATTTGTATTGTTTGGTAGAAAATTAGTCTTCTTGGTTGAAAGTTGAACTAGTTTGTTAAAAATTAATTTTATTAGTTGAAATTTCATCTCTTTAGTTCAAAATTATTTTTTTTTTAATTAAAAATTTAACTGTTTCATTTTTTGTTAAAACTTTACATTTCTAATTTGAAAATTCAACTATTTAGTTGAAAATTTGTCTTTTTTAGTTGAAAGTTCACTATTTCATTGAAAGTTTAGGTATTTTGTTGAAATTTGTATTGTTTGGTAGAAAATTAATTTTCTTGGTTTACAACTCAACTACTTGATTGAAAATTGAACTACTTTGTTGAAAATTAATTTCATCAGTTCAAAATTCATCTCATTGGTTGAAAATAATTTTTTTAAATTAAAAATTCAAATATATTTAATTTGAAAATTCAACTCTTTGGTTGAGAATACATCTTTGTAGGTTGACGATTCAATTATTTCGTCATAAATTTAATTATTTTGTTAAAAAATCGTCCCTTTTGCTTAATAGATCAACCGATTGGTAGAAAATTAATTTTCTTCGTTGAAAACTCAACTACTTGGTTGTAAATTGAACTATTACTTTGTTGAAAATTAATTTCATTAGTAGAAAAGTCATCTCTTTGGTTGAAAATTATTTTTTTTTAGCTAAAAATTTGAATATATTTCATTTGAAAATTCAACTATTTAGTTGGAAATTTATCTTTTTTTAGTTGAAAATTCAACTGTTTTATTGAAAATTAATCTGTTTTGGTTGAGAATTGAACGATTTTGTTGCAACTTTGTCTTTTTTGGATAAATTCAACTGCTTTGTTAAAAATTCGTCCTTTTGAATTGAAAATTCATCTTTGTTGGTTGAAAACTCAACTGTCTTGTTTGAAAATTTTTCTTTTTTGGTTAAACAGTTCTTGGCTGAAAATTGATCTTTCTTGGTTGAAAATCTAACTGTCTTGTTTTATTTCTGAAAATTCGACTATTTGGTTGATAATTCATTTATTTAAGTTGAGAATTTAACTATTTGGTTAAAAATTAAATTATTTTCTTGACAATTCGTCTCTTGCATGAAATTTCAACTATTTGGTTGTGAATGCAACTGTTTCGTCTAAAATTAATTTTTGTTGTTGTTGAAAATTTAACTATTTGGCTGAAAAATCCTCTTTTTCGGTTAAAAATTCATCTTTCTTGGATGAAAATTCAACTGTCTTGCTTGAAAATTAGTCGCTTTTGGATGAATTGGACTGGTTTTTTGAAAATTCGTCTTTTTTGATTGAATTTTCGTCTTTTTGGATTGAACACTCATCTTTTTGGTAGAAAAGGTCTCGGTTGAAAATTCATCTTTCTCGGTTGAAAATTCAACTGTCTTTTAAAAAATTCGTCTTTTTGGCTTAAAGATTCAAGTTTTTTGGTTGAAAATATTTGTGGTTGTATTTTACTCTTTTTTTGTTTGAAAATTCGACCATTTTGTTGATAATTCATTTTTTTAAGTTGAAAATTCAACGATTTGGTTGAAAATTCATCTATTTTGTTGAAAAGTCGTGTCTTGCTTGAAGTTTGAACTATTCGGTTGTAAATGCAATTGCTTGGTCTAAAATTATTATTTTTTTGTGAAAATTCAACTACTTGGTTGTAAAATTATATTTCTTGGTTGAAAATTCATCTTTTTTGTTGAAAATTTCGATTTTCGTGTTAAAAAATCGTATTTTTTACTTCAAAATTCACAAATTTGTTAAAAAATTCGTATTTGGATAGGAAATTTTTCCCTCTGGATTGAAAATTCTAATTTTTGCTTGAAATATCCTCTTTTTTGGTTGAAAATTAATCTTTCTTGGTTGAAGTTTCAACTGGCTTGCTTGAAACTTCGTCTTTTTTGGTTGAATTCGATTGATTTGTTGAAAATTAGTCCTTCTGAATAGAAAATTCATCTTTTTTTTATGGAAAACTTCTTGATTGAAAAATTCCACTTTCTTCATTGAAAATTCAATTGTCTTCTAAAAATTCGTCTTTTTAGTTTGAAAATTCAACTATTTGGTTAAAAATGCAACTATTTTTGTTGGAAAATTCGACCAGTTGGTTGAAAATTCATCTTTCTGGGTTGAAAATTCGACTGTTTGGTTAAAAATTCAAATATTTTGTTGAAAATTCGTCTTTTTGGATAGAATATTCGTCCTTTTGGATTGAAAATCCATCTTTGTTTGGTAGAAAAGTTCTTGGTTGAAAACCCATCTTTCTTGGTTTAAAATTCAACTGCCTGCTAAAAATCTCGTCTCTTTAGCATAAAAACTTAATTATTTTGTTACAAATTTAACTGTTTGTGATTGAAATTTTAATCCTTTTTGTTTGAAAATTCGATCATTTCGTTGATAATTCATCTTTGTTGGTTGAAAATTCAACTGTTTGGTCTAAAATTAATTTTGTTGTTGAAAATTCCACTGTTTTTTAAAACATTCGACTTTTTAGCTTGAAAACTTAACTCTTTTTTTAAAAACATTTATTTATTGTGGTAGAAAATTTTTTTGTTGTTGAAAATTCAACTACTTTCTTGAAATGGCAATATATTTCAAAATAAAATCTTAATAAAAAATAAAATTTCAAGTGTTTCATTTCTCTTTCCCCTGTTTTGAAAGCCTTTTGTGCTGTGAAGTCTGAGTACTTTATAGATTTTAATTAATTTTTCTTCACTTTTTCAGATGGAAAGAGGAAGCAAAATCGCTCACGACAAAATTCCAGACCCGTTCCAAAGAATTACGTAGTAAAATTAACGCCTTAAGAAAAGAAAATGACGAATTAAACCGAGAATTATTGTCTTGTCGTCAACAATTGGCGAGATGTAGAGTCCAAGCTATCCACAGGTAATTAAAAATTGTTCAATTCAATTGTTGAATCCTGTCGAATCGAGGAATTTTAACTATCGATAAACTTCTTATATTTCAAGGCTCGATCAAGGCGATGGAAGCAGGTGACGATATCAAAAAGCAGCCAAAGTACCTCCGTCCATAATAGAATATCAAACTGTACATATTTCATATTTATTAACAAGATTATTTTATTGTGAAAATACATTTTGGTACAGTTCAAAGCACAGGATTCTGCATTAATAATCTCAGGAACCGTTCCACATTTTACAGGCCTCGGATCCACCACACTGTTGACACTATTTGACACTTTTTTGAGTGATGAAACTAATTTTCTATTTCAAAAAAAAATTACGCTAATGCCACTATTTCTTTAGGTTTTCTTAAAAAATATTTTTCAACTTCTTCGCTAATTGGCTGCAAATTGTCTCAATGGCTGATTAGAGGCTGTCGAAAATGTTGAATTTTCAAATCAAGAAGATGAGCTTTTAACAAAACAGCTACATTTTCAACCAAATAGTTAAATTTGGAATCAAAGAAATGAATTCTCAAGAAATTACATAAATTTGCCACGAAATAGTTGCATTTTCTACCAAATTGTTGAATTTTCAAGCCAGACAGACGAAATCTCTACCAAATAGTTCAATTTTAAGCCGGAAGGATTTATTTTTCATTTAAAAAAAACGATTTTTAAAGAAAATACATAAGTTTTTAACCAAATAGTTGAATTTTCAACTAAAACAGATCAATTTTCAACCGAAAATCGCAAAGTTAAATTTGCAGTTAAGAAAATTAATTTCCAATTAAAAGAAAACGAATTTTCCTATAAGACTATTGAATTTTCATGCCAAAGAGACGAATTTTCTACAAAACAGTTGTATTTTCAACCTAGAAATACTAATTTTTTACATAAAAAATGCAATATTTGATATTTAAACAAACAAAATTTTCAATAAACATACAGTTGAATATAAAAAAAAAAGGAATTTTCAACAAAGTACTTGAGTCCTGAACTAAAACAGATTAATTTTCAACCATACAAGTTGCATTACAAAATACAGTTGCATTTTAAACCAAAAAATTGATTTTCTACCAAAAAGATGAATTGTCAACCAAATACATATATTTTGTACAAAATAGTTAAATTTGTAACCAAGAAGATTAATTTCTACCAGAAAATACGAATTTTCAACAAAATATATAATTTGTTTGCCAAATAGTTTTTATTTTAAACGAGAAAGACGAATTTTCAATAAAATATATAAATTGTTAACCAAATAGTTGAATTTTCTAGCAAAAAAGACGAATTTTCAACTAAATATTTTGAAAAATGGATGTGATGTTAGATTAGATTTGATTAATTTTTAGTTTATATATTTTTTTCATTTCTAAAGTTTTTGAAGTAACAAGTTGAATTTTTAAACTAAGCAAGATAATTTTCAACCAAAAATTGTGTAGTTAAATTTTTATTGAGGAGAATTAATTTTAAAAAAAAAGAATTTTCTGCAAAACAATTAAATTTTGTATCAAATAGTTGAATTTTCTACGAAATTGTAGAATTTTAAAGCCAAAAAGAATTTTCTATAAAAGAGTTGAATTTTTAATCCGAGAATATGAATCTCCAACAAAAAAGTAAAAAAATAAATTTGAATTTATAACAAAAAACAGGATTTAACACGAAATTTTTTAATTTTCGAGCTGAAAATACGAATTTTCTACAAAACAGTTCAATTTTCAATGTAAAAATGTTAATTTTCAACAAAAAAGTTAATTCTCAACCGAAACAGATTAATTTTTAATCAGACATTTGCATTTTTACCCAAAAATATGAAATTTCTACAAAAACAAATACATTTTTAAACCAAAAAGATGAGTTTTCAACAAAACAGTTGAATTTTCAATAAAATAACATTTCTTAATCAAGAAAGAAACAAAATTTCAATCAAATTGTTGAATTTTCTAGCCAAAAAAATGAATTTTCTACAAACCAGTTTAATTGTGCACCACGTAGGCGACTTTTATACGAAATTGTGGAATTTTCGAGCCAAAAAGATGAATGTTACAGTTGAATTTTCAACCCGAGAATATGAATTTTCAATTAAAAAGTTCATTCACAACTATTCAGTTAAATTTTCAACAAAATAGTAAAATTTTTAGTCTCAAACAATAATTTTTAACAAAAAAAAAAATAATTTTCAACTAAAATCGTGAATCTTCAACCAACAAAACGATTTTCTAAGAAAGTAGTTCAATTTTCAACCAAGGAGTTAAATTTTCAATCTAAACAGATGAATTTTCAACGAAAAATGTAATAGTTAACATTAAAAAAAAAATTAATTTAAAATAAAAAACAGTTGGATTTAACCAGCAAAGGGACGAATTTTCAACAAAATACATCAATTTTCAACCAAATAGTTAATTTTTCTACCAAATTGTTTAATTTTCCTACCGAAAATATGAAGTTTTTACAAAAAAGTCGAATTTTTAACCCTCAAGTGTAAATTTTTAAGAAGAAAGTTAATTCTCAACTGAAATAGATTAATTTTTAATCAGAAAATTGAATTTTTGCCCAAAAATATATTTCTAAAGAAAAATATATATCTTCAAACCAAAAACATGAGTGCCCAACAAAATAGTTGAATTTTCAATCCAAAAAACGAATTTTCAGAAAAACAGTTGAATTTTCAACCAAGAAGTATGACTTTCACAACATTATTTTTCCAACAAAATAGTTCAATTTTGAACCAAACAATACCATTTATAAATAAAAAAGATGAATTCTTAACAAAAAATTGAATAGTAGACTTATTGGATTCTCTGAATTCAGTTTGCATTTAAGTGGAAAAGAAAAGGGGAAATACTGTGAAGCCTGCGATGAATAAACAGGAATTCTGATAGACTAAATAATAAAATTTTAAATAAAAATTGAAGTTTATTTTTAATACTTGAAAAATGGCACTATTTCGACACTATTTTTTTAAATTTTGTGACACTATTTACACTATTTTTCATTTCTGAAGTGAGTCCTAGGTCTGCATTTTATATAAATATTAAAAAAAGAAAACAGGCTTCTGCTATGCTTTGGATAAAATACAAGCATTTTCAACCAAATAGTTAAATTTTGAATCAAAGAAATTAATTCTGAACAAATTACATAAATTTTCCACACAATAGTTGAATTTTCTACCAAATTGTTGAACTTTCAGGACAGACAGACGAAATCTCTACAAAAAATGTTAAATTTTCAACCTGAAAATACTAGTTTTCACCAAAAAATGTATTAGTTTATATTTTAACCAAAAAGATTTTAATTTTAAATAAAAAACATACGAATATAACAAAAATAGACGAATTTTCAACAAAATACATTTATCCTCAATTAAAACAGATTAATTTTCAACCATAAAGTTGCATTTTCAATCAGAAAAATTGATTTTCTACCCAAAAAGACAAACTGTTAACAAAATACGTATCTTTTTCTACCAAATAGTTCAATTTCACGCCGAAAGGATTCATTTTTCATCAAAAAGACGATTTTTAAATAAAATACATGAGTTTTCAACCAAATAATTGAACTTTCGACTAAAACAGATCAATTTTTAACCACACATCGCAAAGTTAAATTTGCAGTTAAGAGAATTAATTTTCAATAAAAAGAAAAGGAAAGCTGTAATAAAATTTTTAATAAAAATTGAAGTTTATTTTTAATACTTGAAAAATGGCACTATTTTGACACTATTTTTTAAATTTTGTGACACTATTTACACTATTTTTCATTTCTGAAGTGAGTCCGAGGCCTGAAATTTCTATAAATATTACAAAACGGAAACGGATTTCTGCTACGCTTTGGATAAAATACAAGCAGTGAACAAACTCGGAAACCAATACAAGGTTTCTTCTTCACCTTGATTATCAAGCCACGCCAGACCTTCCTTAACCATGTGATCCAAAGCTTTCTGGGCTCTCTCAGCTTCCCACTTCAGTTCTTTTTGCAAAATATTTTTGGAAGCGAAGGCATTTCCGGATAAACTGACTTGCTGCAAAACTGCGGTGTGATCCATGCTCAATTCCCCAGGAACTGACTGGACCAAATGTTTTCCTCGACCGATTGGAACTACAGAAAATCCGTTTCCAAATATCTTGAGTTTCTTAGCGGCTGCTAGAAGATCTTCATTCGTGATGTCCTGGTGCTCCTTGCGCCTTCCTCTGGCCTGTACTAATCGCTCTCGCAATTCGTCGAGGGAAATTAGCCCTCCGTTTTTGTAATTTGTTGCGAGACAGACTTCGACGATTTGTACTGCAAGTTCGTAGTAGAAGTCGCCAATCCCGAGGACGGACCAGAAACCTTTTCCGGATGCGAGAGGATCGACGCCGATGGAAGCGCACATTTCGGTAAATTGTCGACGGAATTGTGCGTTCTTTTTTATTTCCGTTTTGTGTTTCGTTGCGAATTCCTCGAGGTTGACGCGGAACGTTTCCATTTGCTTGGTCATTTGTTCAAACTGATTTTCCTGGATTTCGGTTCCTTTATCCTTGTACTTCTCTTGCTCGAGCTTCTGCTTGTGAATCGCTCCGATGCCTGCCTTTCTCCTCATTTTTTATTGATGGAAATAGGAAACCTGAAATGAAAGAGAGTAATGTTAAAATATGTTACCGGGAAATCGGGAAATGACCGGGAACAAATCATAATTTTCACTTGGAATAGAGAATTTTCCAAAAAAATTATCATTCCGATTTGGAACAGTGAATTTTCTAAAAGTATTATTAATTCTGAGTTGGGACGGGTGATTTCAGTAAAGAATTACAATTTCGACTTTTGAAAAGGGAATAAATAAAAGAAATATAAAAAAATTCACGTAAAGAATTATAATTATCCTAAGGGGCCGTACTTAAATTACGTAACGGATAATCGACCCTCTCCAAAAAAAAACCTCCCCCTGTAACTAGCGGAAATTTGTTGTATTTCAGATTATACATGCCGTGCAGGATGAAAACTTAATTTTCAAAATTCTATGATTTTTCCTCGACCATTTTTTTTCTTAACCATTAACATTCAAATACCATTACCATTCATATACAAATTAAAAAATTTCAAATTTATTTATTTTTAACAAAAAAAGTGACTTTTCTACGATAAAAGATGACTTCTTAAGAAAATACTTAAATTTTCTACAAAACGATTAAATTTTCAACGAAATAGTTGAATTTGCAACCTAAAAAGATAAATTTGCAACAAAAAAGTGTAATAGTTGATATTTCAACCAAGAAGGATGAAATTTCATTTGAAAAAATGAATTTTAAAATCAAAAAGACGAATTTTCCACAAATAAAGAGTTTTCAGTAATGAAAGAAAAAAAATTTCACCTAAATTGTTCAACCTTAAAGCAAAAAGACGAATTTTCGACACAAAAATTGAATTTTCAACCAGAAAAATAGGAATTTTCAGCAAAAAAATTAATTTTCAACAAAATAGTTAAATTTGCAACCAAAGTCAAACCGACAAAAGTTTCATAAAAAAAGAATTTCAACAGAATGGTTCAACTTGTACCCGCGCAGTTAATTTTCCAATTAAAAAAGATCAGTTTTCAACTAAATAGTAAACTTTAACCAAAGAGATGAATTTTCGACTAAAAATATGAATATTCAAAAAAAAAAAATGATTTCTTAACAAAGTGGTTCAAACAAAATTTTCAAAAAAAATAGTTTAAATAAGAAGTATATTTTCTACGGAGGTACTTGAATTTTCAACCCAAAAAGATGAATTTTCGACAATAAAATTTGAATTTTCATACAAAAAATATTCAAATTGTTTTTTCAACACAAAATGTGAATTTTTCTCAAAAGGTAAAT
>CAKNYM010049788.1:125266-136092 GCA_932195095.1 Andricus curvator
TAACATTTTAGTTATTTTTTCCCCCTGGATTGGAAGAGGCCATTTTTCCTTCTTATCATTTTTATTGAAATGAAGGGGTTAACTTTTTATTTTTCATTATTTTTGAATTAGAAATGGGTCCTTTTGTATTTTTAACGTTTTTAATGAGTTGGAAGGGAGCAAATTTCAGTTTTCAATTTTTTTCTGAATTGGAAGAGGGCATTTTTCATTTTTAATATTTTTATTGAGTTGGAAGGGAGCAAATTTCAGTTTTAAATTTTTTCTGAATTGGAAGAGGGCATTTTTCTTTCCAGCATTTTTATGACGTTGAAGATTTGGAATTTTTTATTTTTAATCCTTTTTTCTGACTTAGAATAGGGGCATTGTTCCTAAAAAAATTTGTATTGAGTTGGAAGGAAGGATTGTTTTTAATATTTTATGAATTGGAAGGATAATTTTTTATTTTTAACAGTTTTATCGAGCTGGAAGGGATAACATTTTAGTTTTTTTTACTGAATTGGAAGAGGCCATTTTTTCTTTTCAGAATTTTTTTCGAGTTGAAGGGGTTAACTTTTTATGTTTCATTTTTTTAAAATTGGAAATGGATAATTTTTTTCAATATTTTTATTGAGTTGGAAGGGAGGACATTTTTTTTCAATTTTTTCTGAATTAGAAGGGGTCCTTTTTTGTTTTTAATATTTTTATTGAGTTGAAGGGGGGATCTTTTTATTTTTAATCTTTTTTCTGAATTAGAAAAGGGTAATTTTCCTAAAAACATTTTTATTGAGTTGGAAGGAAGGATGTTTCAAAATATTTTATGCATTGGAAGGATAATTTGTTATTTTTAACATTTTTACTGATTTGTAGGAGAGAAAATTTTGGTCTTCAATTTTTTCTGCATTAGAAGAGGCCTTTTTTTTGTTTTTAACAGTTTTATCGAGTTGGAAGGGATAACACTTTAGTTTTTTTTTCCTGGATTGGAAGAGGCCATTTTTTCTTCTCGTCATTTTTATTGAGATGAAGGGGTTAACTTTTTATTTTGAATTTTTTGTTTGAATTGGAAATGAGTAATTTTTTAAAAACATTTTTATTGATGTATAAGAGAGGAAATTTTCGTTTTCAAAATTTTCTGAAATGGAAGAGGAATCCTTTTTTTATTTTTAACGGTTTTATCGTGCTTGAAGGGATAACATTTTAGTTTTTTTTTCCTGAATTGGAAAATGCCATTTTTTCTTTTCAGCACTTTTATTGTGCGACGGGGGAACTTTTTTTCAATTTTTTTTTTTAATTTGAAGTGGGTAATTTTTTTAAAAACATTTTTACTGATTTGGAAGGTATGAAATTATAGTTTTTTTCTGAATTGGAAGAGGCCATTTTATCAGCATTCTTATTGAGTTAAAGGGGGAACTTTTTTTTTAATCTGCTTTTCTTAATTGGAAGAGGCCCTTTTTTGTAAACTATTTTTATTGAGTTGAAGGGATAGCATTTTAATGTTTTTTTTTTCTGAATTGGAAGAGGCCATTTTTTCTTTTCAGCATTTTGATTGAGTTGAAGGGGTGAAGTTTTTATTTTTCCATTTTTTTTTGTTTATTTAGAAATGGGTAATTTTTTAAAAGCATTTTTATTGAGTTGGAAGATAGGAAATTTTGGGTTTCAATTTTTTTCTGAATTTGAAGGGGGCCTTTCCTTATTTTTAACATTTTTATTGCGTTAGAAGGTAGCAAATTTTGATTTTCAATTTTTCCTGAATTGGAAGAGGGCATTTTTTCTTTTCAGCATTTTTATGAATTTGAATGGGGGGAATTTTTTATTTTTAATCCTTTTTTCTGACTTAGAAGAGGGTAATTTTTCCGCAAAACATTTTTATTGAGTTGGATGGAAGGATTGTTTTTAATATTTTATGAATTGGAAGAAGGATAATTTTTAATTTTTAATATTTTTATTGATTTGTAAGAGAGGAAATTTTGGTTTTCAAATTTTTCTGAATTGGAAGAGGGATACTTATTTGTTTTTAACATTTTTTCTAATTGGAAGAGGCTCTTTTTTTGTTAATATCATTTTTATCGAGTTGGAAGGGATGAGATTTAAGATTTCTTTTTTTCCTGAATTGGAAGATGCCATTTTTCCTTTTCAGCATTTTTATAGTGTTGAAGGGGGAACTTTTTCAATTTTTTAAAAATTGGAAGTGGATAATTTTTTTGAAAACATTTCTATTTAGTTGGAAGGGATGACATTTTAGTTATTTTTTTTTCTAAATGGGAAGAGGCCTTGTTCTTTTTAGCATTTTTATTGAGTTTAAGGGGGGAACTTTTTATTTTAACATATTTTTTTGAATTGGAAGAGTGTCATTTTCTTAAAAACATTTTTATTGATTTGGAAGGAAGGAAATTTTGGTTTACAATTTTTTTTCTGTATTGGAAGAGGCCCTTTTTTTGTTTTTATCATTTTTATCGAATTGAAGGGATAGAATGTAAGTTTTTTTCCTGAATTGGAAAAGGCCATATTTTCTTTTCAGCATTTTGATTGAGTTGAAGGGGAGAACTTTTTATTTTCAATCTTTTTTTCTCAATGGGAAGGGGTAATTTTTTTGAAAACATTTTTATTGAGTTGGAAGGGAGGATTGTTCTGAATACTGTATGAATTGGAAGGATACTTTTTTTATTTTTAGCATTGTTATTGAGTTGGAAGGGAGCTTTTAAGGTTTTTATCGAGATTAAAGGGAAGACATTTTTCTTTTAATTTTGTCTGTATTGGAAGGGGAACATTTTTTTATTTTTCAGATCTTTACCGAGTTGGAAGAGAGGAAATTTTGTTTTAATTTTTTCTGAATTGAAGCCATTTTTTAATTTTATTTATATGTTTTTCATTTAGAAGATCTTTCTCGAGTTTGAAGAGAGGAAATTTTGGTTTTCAAGTTCTTCTGAATTGAGAGAGACCATTTTTTTCTTTTTAATATTTGTATTGTGTTGGAAGGGAGGAACTTTCTATTTTCAATCTTTCTGTATGAATTGGAAGAGGGTAATTTTTTAAAACACATTTTTCTTAATTTGGAAGGGAGGATTATTTTTAATTTTTTATGAATTGGGAAAAGGATTATTTTTTATTTTTTTATTGAGTTGGTGGGGCAGAAATGTTGGTTTTCATTTATTTCTGAATCGGAAGAGGGCATTTTTTCTTTTTAGCATTTTTATTGAATTGGAGAGGTTCACTTTTTATTTTAAATCTTTTTTTCTGAATTGGAAAAGGGATATTTTTGGCTTTTAATATTTTTATCGAGTTGGAAGGAAAGAAATTATGGTTTTAATTTTTTTCTTTATTGGAAGAGGAACATTTTTTTTATTTTCAAGGCCTTTCTCGAGTTGGAAGAGAGGAAATTTTGGTTTTCAATTTCTTCTAAATTGGAAGAGGCAATTTTTTGGTTTTAAAATTTTTATTGAGTGGACCTGGGGCAAATTTGGTATTTTAAACATGCAGATGAAAGGGAGGATTATTTTTAATTTAGAGCATTAAAAAGTACAGCGTGGATTTATATTTTTGACCAGAAATCTTTCAACCGTTCTATTCATAAAATAAAAAATTTTTCAGTTCAATGGTATTTAATTTAAAAATTGGAAAATTGTAAAATGTTAAAAACTCCCATTTTATACATGTAAATTATTGAGCGGTTAAATTACAAATTTCTGAATTAAAAATTTGTTAAGCTTCAATTTTAAAATACTTCCCCTTTTAGTGCTTTAATTTGCAGTTCAGTATTGATTACTTCAGATGAAAAAAAATTCAGCTTTAAGAGCTCGAATTTTTTAATTTCAGTGACCACGAAATTTTTTTGCGAATTTTCCCATAAGGAAGGTATTTATTTAGAACACTTTACATATAACTACTGACATTTTATTTATTATATAAAAATATTTTGTACTTAAGTAAAAAGTATTTATTTTGCTTTTTCGTCTATTTGTTAATTATTTGTTCCAGTAATATCAGTAGAACCATTCCATAAATTCGCCATCCCAATAAAATCAGAGGAATACGAACCGGAATCGAACAACGGATTATCTTGTCGATTAGAATTCACTTACACCCCAAAATATCCAGAAGAACCCTTAATCATATCCATCGAGGATAAAGAAAACTTCGACGATGAAGACGAAGAACAACTTAAAGCTTATCTTGCCGAACAGATGGAAGAAAATTTAGGAATAGTAATGGTATTTACTTTGGTCAGTGCTGCTCAAGAATGGCTGAACGTTCAGTGGGATAAAATTAAATTAAACAGGGAGGAAAATGCAGCCAAGAAGTTAAAAGAGGAAGAGGAAGCTGAACAGGTATACAATTTTTATTTTCTGTTTCATATACATATTTTTTTGCCTTCAAAAATATTTTCAAACTTCTTCCCTAAAATAACATATCCGCCATCTCGAAAGTCGAAATTTCAAACTGTTTCAAAACTATTAAGGGTTTTCTTAAAATTTCACAAGATTTAAATAGATTACAACTGAAATCAGGGATTTGAAAGGATTTTAGGGTTTCCAGGCCTCGGACTCTATTTTCAAATGAAAAAGATCAATTTACAACCAAGAAAGATTTTTCAGCCAATAAAGAAAAAAATGTTAAAGTTTCAAGCCAAAAGCATCAGCTTCCAACAAAAAAGTTGAATTTTCAATCGAATAATTTAATTTTCAAATAAAAAGATTAATTTTCAACCCAAACAGAGGAATTCTCAACAAAATACATACATTTTTAAACTAATAGTTAAATTTTAAACCAAGAAGAATTATTTTCTACCAGAAAAGATAAATTCTCAACAAAGTACATAAATTTTCGACTAAATGCTGTCAACTATGGATGTGATGTGTTTATATTTTTTTCTTTTCTAAATTTTTGTAGCAAAATAGTTGAATTTTTAAACCGAAAAATGTCAATTTTTAACCAAAAATAGAGCAGTTGAATTTTCATCGAGGAGAATTAATTTTCAATAAATAAACGAATTTTCTACAAGACAGTTCAATTCTGTACCAAGTATTAGTTGAATTTTATACTAAATTGTTGAATTTTCAAGCCAAAAAGACGAATTTTCTATAAAACAGTTGAATTTTCAACCCGAAAATACGAATTTTTAACCACAAGTGTAGTTTACAACCAATCAGTTGAATTGTCAACAAAATAGTTAAATTTTAAGTTAAAAAATTACTTTTTAACCAAAAATAAGGATTTCTTAACTAAAATTATGAGTTTATTTTCTACCAAAAAAGACGAGTTTTGAAGAAAATACATCAATTGTTAACCAAATAGTTAAATTTTCACATAAAAAAGATTAATTTTCTAACAAAAAAGATAGATTTTTAAATACAAAAAATGAAGAACAATTTTCATTGAGGAGAATTAATTTTCAATAAAAAAAAACGAATTTTGTACATGATACTTGAATTTGGTACCAAATATTTGAATTTTATATCAAATTGTTGAATTATCAACTCGAGACTATGAATTTTCAAAAAAAGGTTAAGTTACAACCAATCAGTTGAATTTTCAACAAAATAATTAAATTTTCAGTTAAAAAATGACTTCTAAACCAAAAAAAGGAATTTTCAAAAAAATGTATGAATTTTCAACCAAAAAAATTAACTTTTAAGAAAGTAGTTCATCTTTCAACCAAGGAGTTGAATTTTCAACAAAAAAAGATTTAAAAAAATAAAAGAAACAGTTGGATTTAACCAACAATGACGAATTTTCTACAAATAATTTGATTTTTAACCCTAAAATGTGATTCTTCAACAAAAAATTTAATTTTCAATCGAAACAGATTAATTTTTAACCAGAAAACTGCATTTTTAACCAAAAAAGGTAAAATTTCTACAGAAAGAGATCAACTTTTGAACCAAACATATGAATGTTCAACAAAATACATGAATTTTAAGTAAAAAAAAATTTGTTGGCCAAGAAAAAAAAATCATTCAAAAATTAATTATTTTTTTTAATTGCAAATTTAACTATTCCATTTTTTGTTGGAAATTGATCTTTTTAAGTTCAAAGTTCAACTATTTGGTTGAAAATTAAACTATTTCGTTGAAAGGTCATGTATTTTGTTGAAAATTCGTCTTTTTTCGTAGAAATTAATCTTTCTGGTGGAAAATTAATCTTTTTGTGTGAAAATTCATTTTTTAAATAATTTTTTGTTGTTACAAATTCAACTATTCCAGTTCAAGATTCATTATTTTAGTTGAAAATTCATCAGTTAGTATAAAAATTAATTTTTATAACTTGAAATGTAACTAACTATTCCAATTTTGATTGAAAATTGATCTTTTTTAGTTCAAAATTTAACTATTTGGTTGAAAAGTTGTCCTTTTCAGTTGAAAATTCAACTATTTCATTAAAAATTGATGTATTTTGTTGAAAATTCTTATTTTTTGGTATAAATGAATCTTTTTGGTTGAAAATTCATCTTTTTGTGTGAAAATTAATTTTTTTTAAATTTGTTGTCTTTATAAATTCAACTATTCCAGTTAAAGATTCATCATTTTAGTTGAAAATTCATCAGTTGGGTTGAAAATTAATTTTTATAACTTGAAATGTGACAATTCCATTTTTGGTTGAAAATTGATCTCTTTTAGTTGAAAATTTAACTATTTGGTTGAAAAGTTGTCCTTTTCAGTTGAAAATTCAACTATTTCATTAAAAATTCATGTATTTTTTTGAAAATTCGTCTTTTTTGGTATAGATGATTAATTCATCTTTTTGTGTGAAAATTCGACTATTCCAGTTGAAGATTCACCATTTTACTTGAAAATTCATCAGCTCGGTTGAAAATTAATTTTTTAAACTAAAAATTCAACTATTCCATTTTTGGTTAGAAATTTATCTTTTTTAGTTCAAAATTCAACTAATTTGGTTGAAAAGTTGCCTTTTTTGGTTGAAAATTCAACTATTTTGTTTAAAAGCCATGTATATTGTTGAAAATTCGTCTTTTTGGGTAGAAATTAATCTTTTTGGTTGCAAATTCAACAATTCCAGTTAAAGATTCATCATTTTAGTTGAAAATTCATTTTTTTGGTTTAAAATTCATCTATTCCAGTTGAATATTCCTCATTTTAATTAAAAATTCATCAGTGTGGTTGAAAATCAATTTTTTGACTGAAAATTTAACTATTCCATTTTTCGTTGGAATTGGAAATTTATCTTTTTTAGTTCAAAGTTCAACTATTTGGTTGAAATTTTGTCTTTTTTGGTTGGAAATTCAACTATTTCGTTTAAAATTTATGTATATTGTTGAAAATTTGTCTTTTTGGTTAGAAATGAACTTTTTTTGTTAATAATTCAACAATCCAAATAAATTAATTTTTTAACTAAAGATTTAACTATTCCATTTTTTGTTGAAAACTGATCTTTTTTAGCTCAAAATTTAATAATTTAGTTCAAAAATTAATCTTTTTGGTTGAAAATTCAACTATTTGGTTAAAAATTTATCTATCTTCTTGAAAATGTAATATTTTTATTTGAAAATTTAGGAATTTGAAGCAGTTAAAATTGAATTTAATATAGTACCCACATTAATTGTACCTAAGTATGCACTGAATTTTAAGTACCAGAAGATACAATCAAAATTCTTTGGAATTATTATTCTAATTCATGTACTTTATAGACAAATTCAAGAAATGCTTAATTCTGTTTTTAGTATTATTTAATTAATCGAGAATGCTAATATATTCAAGAATATCTTGCAACATAATTTGTAAAAGCTTTCCAAATTAAACATATTAATTGAATCCCCAGAAACTAAAAAAAAACATTATTTATAATAAACTCGCGAAACTGTATAGATATTCCGAGTCGGTTGTTAAAAAAAAAAGCATTTAATGAAAAATTATACCTAGGAAAACGTGGAATAGTCAGGGAATTTGTTTCCAGGATTTGACTAGACACCCTGATTTTGAATTTCTCAAACGATCCTGATCTTCAATAATTCACACATTTCTCATTTTGTCTTTCCAGAAAAGATTCGAAGGCACACGAGTTTCAGTAGAAACGTTCTTAAGTTGGAAGGAGAAATTCGACGAGGAAATGGGATATAAAAAGCTGAAAGAAATTGCGGAGAAAGAAGGAAAGAAGCTGACGGGAAGGGAACTGTTTATGACCGATAAAACTCTGGCCCAGTCAGATCTGAAATTCTTGGAGGATGGTACGGTTTCATTTCAATTCCGAAGTTTTATATCAATATTGGTTGTAAAAAGAATTGAGAAAAAAGAAAAAAAAATTCTGTTGATTTCAGGAGATCCAGTAAAGGTAGATGAAAGCTTATTTCAAAATTTGGACGACCTGGACTTGGACGATGAAGATGATCCTGACTTTGACCCGAATAATCTTTCGGACGAAAGTGCCTGAATAAAAGTGATTCTTCTAGAAAACTGAGTCGAGATTTCAAGAACGTTTGGTTTTTGACTCGAGAGATATTTTTTGACGGTGGATAAAATTTAAAAAAAAATATTCCTTGTGAGTGCAAACTCCAACCTCGTCAGATTGGAAGAAGTATGAACGACTCTTTTATAAGTATGTAAATAGCCTGATATTTTCGTTCATAAAAAAACTTGTTTAATTAAATGCGAATAAGATCTTTTACTTGAACCAAGACTTTATTTATTAATTCATAAAGAAACAGGGTGTTTAGGGACTGAAAAATCCCGAAAAATAAAATTCGCGACACTAAAATTCCCGAATAATAAAATTTCAGAATTATAAAATTCCCGAATATTTTATAATATTACCGAATTGGAAAATTCCCGAACAGTTTATAATATTACCGAATTGGAAAATTCCCGACAGTTTATAATATTACCGAATTTGAAAATTCCCGAATAATAAAATTTCAGAATTATAAAATTCTCGAATAGTAAAATTCCCGAACAGTTTATAATATTACCGAATTGGAAAATTCCCGAAAAATAAAATTCCCAACAGTTTATAATATTACCGAATTTGAAAATTCCCGAATAATAAAATTCCAGGCAGAAAATTGCCAAATTATAAAATAACGGAACTAGAAATTTCCCGAATTTAAATATTGAAAATGTTTGAAAATAAATTTTATTTATTTATTGAAAATACAATAATCAAGTATTTTTATAAAAAGAATATGTTCAATATTTAAAGTTTCTAAAATTATTGTTTAAATTTAAAATAAATATAATTGAAAAAAATGTCATCTAGAAATATATTTTTTTCAATTTTTGTTATGTCATTCGGGAATTTTCTAGTTCGGATATTTTATAATTCGGAAATTTTATTGTTCGGGAATTTTACAATTCGGTAATATCATAAACTGTTAGAGAATTTTATTATTCGAAAATTTTATAATTAAGGAATTTTATTATCCGGGAATTTTCCAATTCGTGAATTTTATTATTCGGAAATTTTATTTTTCGGGAATTTTCCAATTCGGGAATTCTACAGTGTCGGGAATTTTATTTTTCGGTATTTTTCAGTCATCGCGGTATTTACTCACCTGGAAACTGGGATAACGTGACATTGTCAGGGAATTTTTATATACCTGGAAAAATCCGGAAATGTCAGGGAATTCTTTTTTTTTCAGAAAATTTTTCCCAGAGTGCCTAAATTTGTCTTTAATTGTAACATAAAATTAAATAACAATGTTTTTTTATTTGTAAAAGTATCTTTATATTACTGGATTTACCTATTTTGTTAAAAATTCGTTTTTTTTTGGTTGTAAAATAATTTGCTTAACTGAAAGTTTAACTATTCTATTTTTGGTTGAAAATTTATCTTTTTTAGTTGAAAATTAATGTATCTTGTTGAAAATTCGTCCTTTTTTCTGGAAAATTAATCTTCTTGGTGAAAAATTTAACTCTTCTGAAAAATTCGTCTTTTTGGCTTGAAGATTCGTCTTTGAACGTTGAAAAATGAACTATTTGGTTACAAATTCGTCTCTTTTCATGAAAGTTCTACCAGTTGGTTATAAATGCAACTGTTTATCTTTTTTTGTTAAAGATTCATCATTCATTTTGTTGAAAATTCGATTTTTTTGATACACAATTAATATTTAGGGATTGAAAATTCAACTTTTTTTAATAGAAAATTCGTCTTTTTGGTTGAAAATTGGTATTTATTGGTTAATAGTTTAATTACTTTGTTGAAAATTTATTTTTTTTTTGTGCAAATGCATAATTTTAGTTGAAAATGTTGAAAATTTGACTATTTTCTTGAAAATTCTTCTTTTTTTGGGGGAATATTCAAGTTTTGGTTGAAAATTCAACAATTCCAGTTAAAGGTTCAACATTTTAATTAAAAATTCATCACTTTGGTTAAAAATATAACTTTTTTGTTAAAAATTAGGTTTTTTGGTTGAAAATTAATTTTTTAACTTAAAATTGAACTAATCCAGTAGAATATTCCATCATTTTAGTTAAAAATGATGATCCTTGGTTGAAACTTAATTTTTTGATCTGAAAATTTAACTATTCAATTTTGTGTTGTGACTGTCTCTTTTATAGTTGAAAATTCAACTATTTCATTAAAAATGTATCTCTTTTAGATGGAAATTCGTCTTTTTTGGTAGAACATTAATTTTCGTGATTGAAAATTTTTTCTTTGGTCGAAAATTCAACTATTTGGCTGAATTTTGAACTACTTTGTTGAAAATTAAATTTTGTGTTGAAGATTCAACTATTTTTTTGGTTTAAAATTAATTTTTGTATCTGAAAACTTAAATATTTCATTTTTGGTTGAAAATTTATTTTTTTTTTATTTGAAAATTCATGCATTTTGTTGTAAATTTCGCCTTTTTTGGTTTCAAATTAAACTATTCTATTGCAAATTAATCTTTAACTGAAAATTGA
>CAKNYM010049788.1:136102-151812 GCA_932195095.1 Andricus curvator
GTCTTTTTTGACAGAAAATTAATCTCCTTGGTTGAAGATTTAAAAATTTTGTTGACCATTCGTGTTTTTTGTTGAAAATTAATTTTTTAAACTAAAAACTTAAATATTCCATTTTTGGTGGAAAATTTACCATTTTTAGTTGAAAATTCGACTATTTGTTTGAAAATTGATCTTTATTAATTGAAAATTAAAGTATTTTTTTTCTAAATTCGTCTTTTTTGGAAGAAAAATCATATTTTTCGTTTAAAAATGAAGTATTCCAGTTGAATATTCATCAGTTTAGTTGAAAATTCATCTTTTCGGTAGAAAATTTAACTAGTTAGTTGAAAGTTAAACTCTTTTGTTGAAAATTGATTTTTTTGGTTGAAGTTGAATCATTTTAATTGAAAGTTTATCTCTTTGGTTGAAAATTTACATATTTTCGTGAGAAATCTCCTTATTTATCCTGTTTTTGTCAGATGTCCACTCACCTGGAAAATATCTGTAATTAAAAATATCAAAATTTAAAAAAATATGCACTGGATTTTAAGTATATAAAGATAATAGAAGGTTTTTTAAATTTCTATTGAAATTCATGAACTTTAGGAACAAATTTAAGAATTTTTTTTAGTATTATTCATTTATTAATTAAATCCCTAGAAACTGGTACCATTAAGATATTACTTATCCTTTAATAAAGTTTTACAAATTAAAAAAAAGTTTTTTTGGTAATTTTACATATGAACAATGCTATTTTTACGCATTTAGATATTTATTAGGACTGAAAAAAACATTTATAATAAATTTGCGAAATTTTATACATATTCCGAGTCGATTGTTTTAAAAAATTCGAAGCACTATGAAAAATTATACCTGGAAAAAACCTGGAATTATCAGAACATTTTTATCCCAGGATTTGAGGAGAAACCCTGTGAAAGAACCAAATAAATTGAAAGCTTCGGTTTAATTTCATCATTTATTTTAAACAACGGAGTACAATTGTGAATTTCAGAAACATAGTACAATCCAGTTTGGTTTTTCATTTCGTAGAAGGTACTTTTTAGTACTCAGAACAGAAATTTTTCGTTTTTTACTTTCATAACATGGCAGTAATTAAAATTCTATTCATCATTTATCACTCGTCTTTGTCTTAGGAATTATAGGAACCCTTCGACGGGTTTCAGTTCAGTAATTCTGCTTGATTTGGTATGACCTTACCTTAGAATAAAATACAATAGTTTCTCAAGCTTTTCAGAATACGTAGAAAAAATACTGTCGGTACAACAACATTTCGGAAGCCACAACTGCCACAAATAATTAGAAAAAATATAATACTGCGGTTCTTTCCTTTTTTACGCAATTCCTGGGAAATTACAGTAATCGAAATCGACGGGTGTACAATACTGAGTCCTAAAACTATTTTTCTAAACAGCATATTTGAACAATCTATGCATCGATATACAACACTCAAAAATCGCAAGTCGGTAATAATCTTAGAAAGATAACAGTTATAAACTTTTTAATCGTGAATAATCAGGGTGGCCGTTTTAAACGAGGAAAAAATGCCCGGTTTTTTCCGGTTAGCATAAATTTTTCACTATCATTGAAATTAAAAAATTCAAACTCTTATAGCTAATTTTTTGTATCTGAAGTAATAAAAACTGAACTTTAAATAAAAATACTCAAACTTTTAGAATAGACGCTGACATTTTTTTAATTCAAATGCTCAATAATTTGCAAGTATAAAATGGAAGCTTTTAATACTTTTCAACTGAAAAATTTTAAAATAAGTGCCATTAAACTGCAAATTTTCAAATTTTAAGCTTTTTTAAATCGAACAGTTTAAAGATTTCCATTTAAAAATTCTAAATCCAAAATATCATTTTCAATGTTTTAATTTCAAGAATGAATCAATTTTGTAAATGTTCAAAATTATATCATTTTAGGCAATTTTAAGTTAAAAAGATTAAAAATTGAACAATTTAGAATGTTGTTTTAAATAAACACTTTTTAAATTAGTTAAATTATTTTAATTTTCAGTCATTATGAATTAATAATTTTGCAATTTTTATTTATACATCGAAATTCAACACAGTCGCTTACAAATTAAAAACAGAAACATTAAAATTGTAACAATTTAAAGCTTTTTTAAACAATTCAGTTGCAAGTTGTACCGTTTTTAATATTTGATTATTAACAGTCAAATATTTTTGAATATAAAAAAATTGTTCTTTTTTTTTTATTAAATTTTTTTTGAATTGAATGGGTTAAAAATTGAACATTTTAGGCTGAAACAATATTTGAATAGAATGTTAAATTGAATAAAAGCGTTTAATTATTAATCTATCAATTTAAAGTTATTTTGCGATTGAAAAAAGTACAATTTTTAACGTTAAAATCTGTACATTGTTTAATTTTGAACACTCGAACTAAAGTTAAATTAAAAAAATCATCAATGTATATTTACCGTTGATCAACTTAAAATTGTTTTTATTACAAAATTTCGATTTCAGACGCTTTTAGTTTTTAATTGTTTAAGTAGATGATGTATTTATTTTATATTATTTTTAAATTAATTTTTTTATAATTAGATTTTAAATTAACAATAAAATATTTCTAAGTATTTAAAAATTGTGTTTTTTTAATTTTTCAAAATGAGTGGGTTAAAATGGAATATTTTAGAATGCAACAATATTTTAATATCATTTGAAATTGAATAAAATCGTTTAATTACGAATCTATTTGAAGTTATTTTAGAATTGAAAAAAGTTCAATTTTTAACGTTAAAACCTGTAAATTGTTTACATTTGAGCAAATTCAGAATTGTCTTGTAAAATCAATTATTGCTCAATTTTTAATACTCGAAATATATTTAAATTACAAAAATCATCAATTCATATTTACCGTTGATCGACTTAACACGTTTTTTTTCCAAAATTTTCAATTTCAAACACTTTTAGTTTTTAATTGCTTAAGAAGTAGATGATTTTTTATTTATTTTATAAAATCATTTATAACATCATTTGCCAATGGCAACCCGTTTACGACAAAATTTATTTACTAAACAAAATTGTTAAGGATTGAAATGTTTATTAAATTTTCTTGTAAACTAGTACTCTCTGTATAACTTATTAAATATTTTCATCTTTTCTGGAATACGTATTATGAATTTTTCGTGTTGTGAAATTGTATAAAATTAATTACCTGCGTAACAATGGATATAACATTTTTTACGCTTGTTTTTAATAAAAGAATCGTTTTTTTCTTGAATTTTAAACAGATAAGAATTAACGAAAATTGAAATTTGAGGTTTCCACTGTTGAAAATTGAAGAAAATTGAAAATCAAATTTTCAACTTTAAAAAATTCAACTTTTGAAAATTCAATTCCATTTTAAATTTTTCAACAATTGAAAATTCAAGAAAAAAGCGAATTTTTTATTTTAAAAAAGTTATATTAACATAATTTCACATATAAATTTAACGAATATACATTTCAATGCATAAAAAAAATTTTTTCTTTGCAAAAAATCGATTTTTTCGTAAACGGTTCGCCATTGAAGAACCAAAATAGAACATTTTTAAAGTAAAATATTTTACAATTACAACAATTACAATTACAATTACGAGTAAAAATCTGAAAAATTTCCGGTTTTGCCGGTTCAGCGGCCACCCCGACGATGCGCATTTCATGTTAGTGTGGTTCGAACGTTGTTTATAAATTGCAATAAATAATAAGTACATTATCAGTAAAATGATGGCAATAGTTTTTATGACACTTATAGCAGCTAAATAATCACTTATTGTACGGTCTGGCAAATCAGAGGTCTTGCCTTTTCACTTCAAATAAATTGATCTAAAAAGCAAGTGTTATGAGCGCATCTTGCTTTCTTTAGACTCGCCAACACATCATAATCTGTTAGGGGAAAAAAATTGTTAGTCACGTAGAGCTTGCAATTTTTTTGGCTATTAAAAACTTCAGTAAAATAGGTTTGTTTCAATCATAAAAGGGATTTTTGTATGATATTTTCTTTCATGGATTGCAGTACTTTTTCAAGGGAAATTATAAGTATTTTCGGGACGTTTTCAGAAAAAAAGGCTCTTACAATTCTGTTTGACTTGGAAAAATCCTTGGTTAAAATTATAAGTGTAAAATATTTTATTTCGTTAAATCACTGAAAAAAAATAGGAAGAGACTTTAGTTTCTGAAATGAAAATGGATTTGGCAAAATTCCCATGCGATGAAAAATATGTGTATTTAGTGAGAGAGAGACATGCAAAACAGAAATCAATTTAAATTAATCTAATAAAATTCTCAATATTTATACTTTTTACTTTCAAATTTTTAAATTAAAATCATGGGAAGAATTTATCGCAATAAAATTATAAATGAAAAGAGTCCCTTTTAGGGTGTCTACCCGACGCGTGATTTTTAATTCCCGTTTTCCGTGTTTTCTCTTTGCCAATTTAAAAGCGTTCACATATTTTGAATAATTTTTAACGATTTTTTAAAATTTCGAGATTTCTAAATATTTTAAAAGATTTCTAGTTTGAAACAGAGAATAATTTTATAAAAGAATTATAAATCTGATTTTGAGACGGGATTTTATAAATTTCGTTTTTCTAAGTCAGAATTAAAATTATTTTCCAAAATGCCTGTTCCACGTAAAAAATTTCCTATTCCATGTCAGAATTGTATTTATTTACAACATTTTCTATTATAATTCAGAAATATAATAATCCTTGGAATTTTTTAAGATACCCTAAAATATTTAATCTTTTGCAATTCTTTGAAATCCTTTCGAAACCCTTGAACCTTTTCAAAGCTCTTGACAATTCCTTGGAATTTGAAAAAAATACAACATTTTTTTTAATTCTCGAAATTGAAATTTAAAAAATACCATAAAACCTTTAAAACCCCAAGATATTTTAAATCCGTTAGAATCCTTTGAAATCCTTTAAAAAACCGGGATTTTTTTAAATTCCCTTCTTCTAAATCAGAATTATTTAGGAAACTCCCTTTCCTAAAGTAAAGATTATAATTCTGAACGAAATTCCTTGTTACAAAGAGAATTCAAAATGAAAATTATAATTCTTTACGGAAATTCTTACTTTAATTTTTTTTTAAATTTTTAAATATAAAAAGATTTCTAGTTTGAAACAGAGAATAATTTTATAAAAGAATTAGAAATCTGATTTTGAAACGGGATTTTATAAATTTCGTTTTTCTAAGTCAGCATTATAATTATTTTCCAAAGTGCCCACGTTCCACGTAAAGAATTTCCTATTCCATGTCAGAATTATATTTATTTACAACTCTTTCTATTATAATTCAGAAATATAATAATCCTTGGAATTTTTTAAGATACCCTAAAATATTTTAAATCTTTTGCAATTCTTTGAAATCCTTTCGAAACCCTTGAACCTTTTCAAAACTCTTGACAATTCCTTGGAATTTGAAAAAATACAACATTTTTTTTAATTCTCGAAATTGAAATTTAAATTTAAAAAATACCATAAAACCTTTAAAACCCCAAGATATTTCAAATCCGTTGGAATCCTGTGAGATCCTTTAAAACTTTTAAAAACCGGGATTTTTTTCATTCCCTTCTTTTAAAGCAGAATTCTTTAGGAAACTCCCTTTCCTAAAGTAAAGATTATAATTCTGAACGAAATTTCTTGTTACAAAGAGAATCCAAAACGAAAAATATAATTATTTACAGAAATTCTTACTTCTACATCAGAATTATAATTATTTTAGAAAATTGCCTGCCCCAAAGTAAAAATTCTAATTTTTGCGGAAATTCCTTGTTCCAAAGTCAAAATTATAGTTCTTAACGAAATTTCCTGTTCTAAAGTGAACCCAAAATAAAAATTATAATTCTTTACGGAAATTACCAGTTCTACCTTATTGTATTTCTTTAAGAAAATTTCCTGTCTCAAAGTAAAACTCCTAATTTTTGCGGAAATTGCTTCTCCGAAGGTAAAAATTAGTCAAAATTATAATTCTTTACAGGAATTCTATGTCCCTATTGTCAAAATTAGATTTCTTTACAAAAATTCCCTGTAACAAACTCTAAATTATAATTCTTTACAGAAATTCGCTGTTCCAAGTCACAATTATTTTTATTTCCAAAAATTATCTGTTCCAAGACAGGATTATAATTCTTTACGAAATTCCTTGTTCCAAAGTCAGAGTTATAATTCTTAACGAAATTTCATTCTAGGTCAGAATTATAATTATTTTAAAAAAAATCCCTGTCCTAAATAAAAAATTCTAGTTTTGGCGGAAATTGCCAATCCCAAAGTCAAAATTATAATTCTTTACGGGAATTCTATGTCTCAATTATCAAAATTAAATCTCTGTGCTGAAATTTCCTGCACCAAACTCTTAAATTATAATTCTGTACGGAAATTTGGTGTTCCAAGGCACAATATTTTTATTTCCAAAAATTACCGGTCAAAAATCATCTGTTCCAACACAAAATTATAATTCTTTACGAAATTTCCTGTTCCAATGTCAAAATTATAGTTCTTAACGAAATTTCCTGTTCATTAAAATTTAAAACTTACTAAAATTGCAATTAACTTTTTAAGAATCGCGCAAATAATCGTCAGATATGTAATATAAAATAATATATTCAATAAAAGTGTACAAAAAGTTGTAGAGAAAATGCAGCTAGTAGCAAAGTATTTTTGAGGTAGAGGATTATTGAATTTAGGATGACTAGATTGAAGCTGGAAGTTGTCTTTTTAGGTCAAGGAGAATGAGGGAGCGATCTCTGGATTGGTGGTTGTTGAGGGATTTCTTTAGGATCACAGCAGGTGTCAAACAACGAAAAATCAGGGTATCTACGAAACAAGGACGATTCGTTAATTGCTTTTTTTTATACTTTGATTTAGCAAATATTAAACATTTTCTAGAACTCTATAATTAATTTTTAATTTCTTTAGCATCTCATAATTAACTTTGTTAATTTGATGAATTAGAAAAATATTTTGATTTCATAACATTAATATTCTATCTAAATAGTCTAAACTTGCACGGCATAGAGATTTGAAATATTTAACTTTAGAACAAAAATATTTTTCTTATACAATTCTACACTTTCCTTAATGACTTTCATTTATTCTTCAGTGAATGATCGGTCATCAGACGTAATTCAAATGCCGATATCAGGGTTGCTACGGATCAAGGAAATTAAACCTGGTCAGGGAATGTCAAGGAAAACCTGAGTCAGGAAATTTTCTATAAATTGAAGTTAATTTTATTATTTTGTTGAAAAATACAAAAATTTTGTTAAAGTCATTCTTTTTGGTTGAAAATTCAACTATTTTGTTGAGAATTCGTCTTTTAGGGTTGAAAATTCAAATATTTTGAACAAAAACTCAACTATTTCATTGACAAATTTTTTGTTGCAATTTTCGGTTTTAAAATTCAACTTTTCTGTAGAAAATTCGTAATGTTTACAAAAAATTTAAAAAGATGTTGGAAGACATTTTTTTACTTTATTTATAACATCTTTCTTGGTAGAAAAATCAACTCTTTGTGAAAAATTCGGCTTTATGGTTTAAAAATGAACCTCTTATCGTAGAAATGTAATCTTTTTTGGTTGAAAATGCAACTGTTCGGTTGAAAATTAATCTTTTTTGGTTCAGCATTCAACTATTTTGTTGAAAATTCGCTTTCTTAGTTAAAATTACATATTTTTTTAATGAAAAAGTAATTTCCATTTTTAGTTCAAAATTGATCTTTTTTAGTTGAAAATTCATGTATTGTGTTGAAAATTTGACTTTTGGTAGAAAATTGATCTTCTTGGTTTAAAAATTCCACTTTTTTTTGTAGAATATTATTTTTTTTTTCATAATTAAAAAATTTTGTTGAAAAATTAACTTTTTTAATAGAAAATTAAAATTCCCCTTTTTTTGTAGAATATTATTTTTTTTGCTTCATAATTTAAAAAACTTTGTTGAAAAATTAACTTTTTTAGTAGAAAATTAAAATTCCACTTTTTTTGTAGAATATTATTTTTGTTGCTACATAATTAAAAAATTTTGTTGAAAAATTAACTTTTTTAGTAGAAAACTAAAATTCCACTTTTTTTTGTAGAATACTATTTTTTTTTGCTTCATAATTAAACAATTTTGTTGAAAAATTAACTTTTTTAGTAGAAAATTAATCTTCATGGTTGAAAAGTCATCTCTTTGGTTGAAAATTTGACTTTTTTTGTTAAAAATTCGATTTCTTTAGTACTTTTTTTACTGAACATTTTTATTGAACATTTGGTTGCAAAATTTATCTTTTTTAGTGAAAAATTCGACTTTTCTGGTAGAAAATTCGTCTTTTTGGTCGAAAATGCAACTGTTTGGTTGAAAATTAATTTCGTTGGTTGAAGGTTCAGCATTTTAGTTGCAAATGCTTCGGGTTAAAAATACCACTTTTTTGGTAGAAAAAAATTTAACAGTTTTATCGGAAATTATCATTTTTGTTAAAAATCCATATTTTGGGGTTGAAAATTCCACTTCTTTTCTTGTAGAAAATTAGTTTTTTGGCTTCAAAATTCTATAATTTTGTTGGAAAATATCTTTTTTGTTAAAAATTCATATGTTGGGGTTGAAAACTCAACTGCTTTGTAGCAAATTCATCCTCTTGGCTTGAAAATTCAACATTTTGGTTGACATTTATTTTATTAACTCATACATTTTTTTGAGTTAAAAATTCAACTTTTTTGTTGAAAATTCCTTTTTTTATTTGAAAATTAATCTGCTTCGGTTGAGGATTCAACTAGTTTATTGAAAATATGTATTCTTTGGCTTAATCTAACTGTCTTTGATTAAAAATTAAAATACTTTTTGTTGGAAATATCAACTATTACATTTTTTGTTAAGAATTCATTTTTTTCGGTTGTATATTCATCTCTTTGTTTTAAAATTTAACTATTTTGGTTGAAAATTCAACTATTTTGTTGAAAAATAACTTTTTTGATGAAAATTCATATCTTCTGGTTAAGAATTCAACTTTTTTGTAGAGAATTCGTCTTTGGCTTATAAATACAACACTTTTGTTGAAAATTAACTATTTTGTTGAAAATTCATATTTTGGGGTTGAAAATTCAACAGCTTTGTAGAAAATTCGTTTTTTGCATTGAAAATTCAACATTTTGAATAATTTTTGTTCTTTATAAACTGAGAAACCCTTCTTGGTTCCTCTTTTTGGTTTAAAAATTAATCTGCGTGTTGAAACTTCAAATTTTTTGGTTCAAGATTCATCTCTTTGATTGAAAATTTCAATACTTTGTTAAAAATTCCTATTTTCTTTTGGTCGAAAATTGTTTTAACTGAAAATTTAATTATTCCATTTTTGGTTCAAAATTTATTCTTTTGAGTTGGAAAATTCAACTATATGGTTCAAAATTCATGTATTTTGTTGAAAATTTGTCTTTTTTAGTACAAAAATTAATTTCCATAATTAAAAATTCATCTCTTTACTTGAAAATTTAACTACTTCGTTGAAAATTCGTTTTTTGGTTCAAAGTGAATTTTTTAAAACTTAAAATTGATATTTTTTAGTTAAAACTCATATTTTTGGTTGAAAAATTAACTATTTGGTTAAAATTTAATCTATTTGATTGAAGATGCAGGGTTTTTTTCAGTTTTTTTTCGTACAGGATAGAAAAATTTATAACAATCAGGAAAAATGATCAATTGGTAAGGAAAGAGTCAGGGAATTTCGAAATTGGGATTTTGTAGCAACCATCTACGAAAAGAGTAATAATTTACGACAGAAATGACTTCATCTGATCTGAGTATTTAATTTTTTCACAACAATGGGAAATTAAAGTTTATAAAATAATTATCTTAATGGTATAATAAAAAAAATAAACTCAGTAAAATGTCAGCAATAAAATTATTGAATTGAATCCTACGTTTTCGATGTCCCATCTATTCAAAAGGTATTAAAGATAAATGAAAATGATTGCACTAAAATTTAGGTCTTTTTTGTAAATGAAAATGAAAAGTTGTTCATGCATTAAAATAAATAAAATGCGACACCAAAAATTAAAAAAAAACTACACCCACACATTAGTTTTGTGTTCAGTTGAAATTACAGATTTTTCAAGTTGATATAAATACTTATATGCTATCATGAAGTGACGAAATGAAACCATTCTTCATGCTGGTATCAATTGTTCTCCGTAGTTTTTGATCAAGCAATAGAGTATACATGCAGTTGTAAAATTCTCAGTTCACGGTGAAAAAATGTTTAAAGCAATTCATGGGCGGACTCAGAAATTTTTTCGGAGGGGGCAATTGTGACTTTTTTCTCAATTAATGTATGCGAATGATTTAAAAATTATTTTAAAAACTTTTCGAATTAAATATAATAAGGCGATAAATTCCATTTTATTTATATTTTTATAGTGTGACTATTCCATTTTTGGTAAAAAATTGATCTTTTTTAGACTAAAAATTCAAGTATTTGGTTGAAAATTCGACTTTTTTGGTAGACAATTCATCTCTTTGGTTGAAAATTGAACTTCTTTGTTGAAACTTGCTTCTTTTGGGGTAAAAATTAATTTTTTTTAACTGAAAATTTAACTATTTGGTTGAAAATGAACTTTTTGGTTAAAATGTCATATTTTCCGGTTACAAATTCAACTGTTTCGTACAAAATTAGTCTTTTTGCTTTGAAAATTTAACAATTTGGTGGGAAATGCAATTATTTAGTCGGAAATTCGACTTTTTTTGTAAAAAATTCGTTTTTTTAAATTGAAAATTATTGTTTTTAATTCAAAATTTAACTTCCATTTTTGGTTAAAAAGTGATCCTTTTGAGACTAAAAATTCAACTAATTGGTTGAGAAAGCTTTTTTTTCAATCAAATAAAATTAATCTTCTTGGTTGAAAATTCAACTATTTTGTTGAGGATTCAACTATTTTGTTGAAAATTCGTCTTTTTTACTTAAATTCAATTTTGTTTTATTTAAATTAAAAATATTTTTTTGATTGAAATATCAACTATATTTTTTATTGAAAATTCATCTTTTTAAGTTGAAAATTGGTTGAACTACTTTCTTAAAAATTCATATTTTTTTTGTTGAAGATTCATAATTTTAGTAGAAAATTCATATCTTCGGTTGAAAATTGAACTTATTTGTTGAAACTATCTTCTTTAGGGGTAAAAATAATTTTTTTTTTACTGAGAATTTAAGTATTTGGTTGAAATTGAACTTTTTGGTTGAAAATTCATCTGTTTTGTAGAAAATACGTCTTTTTGCTTTGAAAATTCCACGATTTCGTAGAAAATACAACTATTTAGTCGAAAATTCGACTGTTTTGTAAAAAATTCACTTTTATAAATTGAAAATTATTGTTTTTCAAATGAAAATTTTAATATTCCATTTTTGCTTGAAAAGTGATCTTTTCTAGACTACAAATTCAACTATTTGGTTGAGAAAGCTTTTTTTCAACCAAATAAAATTAATCTTCTTGGTTGAAAATTCAACTATTTGATTGAGGATTGAACTATTTTGTTGAAAATTCGTCTTTTTTGGTTAAATTCAATTGTCTTTTATTTAAATTAAAAATCTTTTTTTGATTGAAATATCAACTATATTTTGTATTGAAAATTCATCTTTTTATGTTGAAAATTCAACGCCTTGGTTGAAAGTTGAACTACTTTCTTAAAAATTCTTTTTTTTTTGAAGATTCATAATTTTAGTAGAAAATTCATATCTTTGGTTGAAAATTGAACTTATTTGGAAATTATCTTCTTTAGAGGTGAAAATTAATTTTTTTAGACTACAAATTTAACTATTTGTTTGAAAATTCGTATTTTTTGGCAGAAAATCCAATTTTTTATTAAGAATGCAACTGTTTGGTTAAAAATTAATCTGTTTTGGTTAAAGATTTAACTATTTTGTTGAAAATTCGTATTTTTTGGTTAAATTCAACTGTGTTTTATTTAAAATTAAAATATTTTTTGGATGAAATATCAGCTATTATATTTTTTATTGAAAATTCATCATTTTCGGTCGAAAATTCATCTTCTAGTTGAAAATTGAACTTCGTTCTTGAAACTTCCTCTTTCTGGGTAAAAATTAATTTTTTAAACTGAAAATTCAACTATTTGGTTGAAAATGAAATTTTTGGTTGAAATTTAATATTTTCGGGTTGAAAATTCAATTGTTTGGTATAAAAAATTGGTTTTTCTGGTCTTGGAAATTTAACAATTGGGTAGAAAATTCAACTGTTTTGTAAAAGATTCGTCTTTTTAATGAACATTATTATTTTTTTAAATTAAAATTTAACTGTTCCATTTTTCTTTAAAAATTAATTACTATTGGGTTAGAAATGTATTTTGTTAAAAATTAATTTTTTTTTGGTAAAAAATTAATCTTCTTGGTAGAAAATGCAACTATTTAGTTAAAAATGTATGTATTTTGTTAAAAATTTGTATTTTTTGGTAGAAAATTAATCTTCTTGGTTGAAAATTTATCCTTTTGGTTGAAAATGTAATTCTTTGATTGAAAATTCAACTGCTTTGTAGCAAGCTCGTCTTTTTGCTTGAAAATTACACTTTTAGGTTCAAAATTGATTTATTTTGTTGACTGAAAAATATTCTTTATTCAATTCAACTGTTTTTGATTTAAAATGAAAATCTTTCCTCAGTTAAAATATCAACTGTAACGGGGTACGTCGTTTAAAATTTCAGAAAAAAAACTAAAAATAAGGTCTCAAATTTAGGGGGATAAATTTCTCAAGAAAATTGAGAGGCCTTGAGTACTTTAGGTACCTGATGTAGAAATTATAAAATTTAATTTGGTTTCTTCAATGGATCCGCCCTTGAAGCAATTTAATTGGAAAAGTAAAAAAGGGAAGAATCAAAGTTCAGCAGGCAAAAAAGCTTGCAAAGAATGTAGTTTAAAGCATTTTTGGTATCGTGAATTGAGGATATTACAATAAGTTAATTAAATTAGTGCAGTTTACATAAGAAGAAAATCATTTAACAGACGCATTCACACATAATAGTACATACATTCTTACTATCGACTTTCTTTTCGCTCAGAGATTGAAGCACAAGTGCAGTTTGTATTAGAAAAAGTCAATAAATGAATAAATATATAAATAAATTTTCATATGGATAACAATTAACAGTCAACAGTGACAATAGGCTAACGATTAATGTTTTCCTGAATTAACTAGCCACTGCTTTGATAATTTATCTCGACACTCAGAGAGTATCGCTAGATTTTTTGGCATTTTTGTTACATATGTATGAACATATCTTGTAGCAGTGATAAATATTTCAACTTTTCATCCGCTGGAAATGGTTACAGTTGTTTTAAGTCATGTTGAATTGATAAAGAGTCTCTGAAAAAGACAATTCGAGGTTCAGAAGACGAGAGAAATGAAGCGGAGGTGACAAGATGTAGGGAAATTGTACAAGGTGGCCGCGAAATTTCATTTTCAAAATTCCCTGATTTTTCCCTGACTAGTTATTCATTTTCCCTGAGATAAAATTAAACAATTTTGAATTTAAATTCATACATTTTAAATTTATTATTTTCAGGGCTGCCACAGCCTAATTTACTTGAAAAAATCCGCCCGCTTCGCGGGCACATTCTCATAGCGCGCTTCGCGCGCGGCTCGCTTCGCTCGCAAGTTTCAGCGCGCCTAGGGCGCGCACCTGTTGGATCTCGCGCTTCGCGCTCGATTGGGTATTCATCTCGCGCTTCGCGCTCGATTATATGTTTATCTCGCGCTTCGCGCTCGATAATGTATATACCTCGCGCTGCGCGCTCGGACACATTTGTCGTCTAGGTTTTCACACTTCGTGTCCTCGCTAGTGCACGCTTCGCGGGCTAATACTCTGTTAAAGCTTCATCGTTATGACCTGCTTTTGGTTTAATTATGTCAGTTTTACATAAAAAGATGAACTAATTTACTTAAGGTTCTATCGACCTTAAGGAACACATTCTCATCACGACACTCGCGCTTCGCGCTCGATATTTCGTTTGATCATCATGTGAACCTCGCGCTTCACGCTCGTTTCTGTTCATCGTATAATAGAAACCCAAAAGTTCGCCACGACCATATGTTATGTTCAATCTTCTTCAGATAAAAATGACTAAAGTTGTATTTGATTTAAAATGAAGAAGGTAATTCCTTTACTTTAGCGTATATTTCCGTATCTTTATAATAAATCCTACAATCAGAAAGATTTTTTTTCAACTATCTGAAAAGGGGAGAAAAAAAGTATTTAAGTCGTTTTTGGAACATATATCTTGCTTTTTCATTCATAATCAAACCGACCCCTTGACTACCATGTGATTCCCTATCTACTCCTAACCATATTTCAAAACCGCTTTTCAACACCCCATTTTCTATGTTTCTACTTTCGCATCCCTTTTTCTTTGTCTCAGGTACACATAAAATATCTAGTTTCCTAGCATGCATAGTTTCTCGTAGTTCTCTTACTTTAAGATCATTCACTCCTCTAGCATTCCAAACACCCAGTCTCCATTCATCGCCTGAAACTCAAACTTTACGTTTACCGTGTGTATGCATTTAGTCAATCAAAGTTTCAGTCCAGTCCGAGGCTACTTTATTTTTTGTATTGTTCATGTTTAGATTGTACACCCAACTACCACCTTTATGCGCGAAATTTGTTTTGCGAGTTGAAATCATGTCCAAGTCAAGTAGTGATTCACCGTATAGTGGAGAGTCCAGCTCTAACGTCAGTCCCACGAAAACTTCTGTCACGGGGGGGGGGGGGGGGATGACAAGGAATGGAAACCGAAAGAGTCGCAATTGGTTGATGTTTTATGCTGAGAAGGTCACCAGCCTTCAGCAGCGTTGTATCACATAGGAGTTCATATGTTTCCATCGTCTATTTGGAGCATAGTTCTTGAAATATAAATGTAATAGTCGAATTTTTTCAGAGCAATTATTTTAGTAAATAAAGATCAAGACGCATTCTGAAATAAAAGTCAGATTTTCAGTCAGAATAAATTGTTTAAATTATTATTATATTTTATTGTTTTAATCGTTAGAAATAGTATTGAGAACATAAAAACAATGAAATATTGTGAAAAAACACACCCGAGATGAAAAATAAAGTAAATAAGCAAAGTTTTGATGAGAATGTGCCCGCTTATCGGGCCGATTTTTTCACTGTTAATGTTATTTTTTACGAATAAAACAAAAACTACACATCCTATCAAAAAGTGACCCATGAGAAATTTGTAGATCTTTTTTGAATGCACAATTTTAGTCCAGCCATCATTTGTCGTATCTTGCATAGTTTAACCGTAAAATTGATTTTTTGGATTTTTCATTACTTCTTGTGCAATAAAAATTGTGAATTTTCGATTTTTCAAGAAAATTGAAAAAGTCATTATGATAATTTTATAGGGCGTGCAAAAAGAAACACTTTTCTTGTCGTGACTTTTTTTCGTATCGTGCGTTGTTTGGCTGAAAATGTGAATTTTCGTTTTTTCTTTTGGATTTTGAAAATGCTGTAACTCGGAAAATTTTCATTTTATCGAAAAATGTCATAAGAATGAAATATTTGAATTTTCAATTACTATAAGCAGCCGTACACATAATTTCCAAATTTTGAAAAAAAACGGTCCAAAAAATTTTCAAAATGCCCTCACTTTTTGAATTTTCATCCAAAATGGCTGGCTAACGAACTTGACCTTTAGTTTAGGAGACTAAAAGAGTATACC
>CAKNYM010049788.1:151822-201564 GCA_932195095.1 Andricus curvator
CAAATTTTACACAAATCTAATACCTTCTCTAGATGAGAATGTAAAAAGTGAAAAATTGACCTACTTAAACCGAAAAAGTGACCAAAAGTGGTACATTTCTAATCCAAAAAGAATGAAAAAGAATAAAAAAGAATTCGAATCATCAGACTTCAAAACGATTCCAGTTAAATTCGAAAGAATGCAAATGAATTTGAAAAAAATTAAATAAATAAAAAAATCTGTTGATATTAGTGAAATTGGAGTGAATTTAAGGGATATGAAAAGAATTCAATGAAATTCATAAAAATTCAATGTGAATTTTAAAGAAATTCAAGTTAATTGAAAACAATTTAAATACATGAAAAAATTCATAGAATTCAGTAAGTTTGAAATGAGTTTAGAAAAATTCAAGGGAATTCAAAAGAATTTGATGGAATGCCCAAGAATTCAAGGTTTAAAAGACTTCAAGATGAATTAAACAAAAAAAATTCACTGAACTGAGTTGAATTGAGTGAATTTAGAAGAATTCAAATGTATTAAAAAAATCAATAGAATTCCAAAGAATTCAGGATAAATTAATAAGAATTCAGGATGAATTTTTAATTAATTCACACGAATTGCAAAAAATATTTCTGAATAAATTCTTTAAAATTTATTACAATATTATAAAATCCCGTGAAATTCTATAAAACCTGATATTTCCTGAAATTCTGGAAAAATTATCAAAATACCTTATTGAAATACCATCGAAACCCTCGAAAATCTTATAAAATTCATTGAAATATTTTAAAACATCTTAAAACCTCTAAAAGTTTTTTCAAATCCCTTAAAATAACTAAGATCCTCGAAAATCCCTTTAATTTTTTGTAATCTCTGGAAAATACCTTGCAATCTTTTAAAATATTCTAAAATCTTTAAAATTCTTTAAAATATTTGGTAACACCTTGAAATATTTTAAATCTTATAAAATCCCTCAATTCTTGTTCATAAATTCTTTGAAATCCATTAAAATATTATAAAATCCCGTGAAATCACAAGAAATCTCAGGATATTTCCAGAAATCCTCTAAAATTTATTAAAATACTTCGACAGCTTTTAAAATCCCTTAAAATAATTGAAATCCTTGGAAATTTCTTAACACTTTTCAAATTTATTGAAAATAACTTAAAATCCTTTAAAATGGCCTAAGAATTCAAGAAGAGTTTAAAATACTTCAGGATGAAGAAAACAAAAAATGAAAAAAAAAAATGCATTGCATTGAGTAGAATTGAGTAAATTTGGAAGAATTCAAGTGAATTAAAAAAAATCAAGAGAATTCTGAAGAATTCAAACGAATTTAAAAGAATTCGGAATAAATTAATAAGAATTCAGGGTGAATTTGAAATTAATTTTGAAAAATATTGGAAAATCTCTTCAAATATTTGAAACACTACGAAATCCCTCACTTCTTGTGAATAAATTATATGAAATCCATTCAAATATTACAAAATCCCGTGAAATTCTATGAAATCTGATATTTCGTGAAATCCTGGAATGCTTTGGAATATTTTAAAATTTGCTAAAATATTTAAAAACCTTTAAAATCGTTTGAAATTACTTGACATTTTTTAAAGCTCTTGAAAATTCCTTGAAATTAAAAAAAAATCTAACATCTTTAAAATCCTTTTGAATCCCTTCAAATTATTGGAATCAATTTGAAAATCCTTGGAATATTTTTAAATATCTTAAAATATTTAAAACTCTTTAATATCTTTGAATACCTTGAAATATTTGAAAATCTTCGAATTTCTACGAAATTCCTGAATTCTTTGAAATCAAGTAAAATATGATAATACTGTGAAATTACATGAAATATGATGTATTCTTGAAACCTGGAAAATTTGTTGAAATAGCTTGAGACATTTTTAAATCCCTTAAAATCATTGGAATCCAAGGAAATCTTATAAAATACCCTAAATTGTTTCTAATCCTTTTTCAAATCTTTGAAATCCCTTGAAATATTTTCAAAACCCTTGAACCAGTTTAAAGCTCTTGAAAATTTTTTCGAAGTTATAAAAATAAAATATTTTAAATCCTTTGGAATCCCTTCAAATAATAGAAATCTATTAAAAATCTATTTAAAAAATCCTGGAAATTGTATTAAAATAGCTTGAGACATTTTAAAATCCCTTAAAATCATTGAAATCCAAGGAAATTTGATAAAATACCCTAAAATGTTTCAAATCCTTTTAAATCTGTTGAAATCTTTTCAAAAACCTTGAACCTTTAAAAAGCTCTTAAAAATTTCTTCGAAGTTTAAAAAGAAATGTTTCAAATCCTTTGGAATCCCTTCAAAAGATTGAAATCTATTAAAAATTTCTTGGAATCTTTTTAAATTCCCTGAAATATTTCCAAACCTTTAAAATCCTTTGACGTTTTTTAAAGCTTTTAAAAATGCCATGGAATCTTTTAAAATTCCCTAAAACATTTCAAATCTTTTGCAATCCCTTGAATTCTTTTCAAAACCCGTGAACCTTTTTAAAGCGCTTGAAATTTCCTTAAAATTTAGAAAAATACCATAAAACGATTAAAACCCTAAGATATTTCAAATAATTTAGCATCCTTTGAAATCTCTTGAAACTTTTAAAAGCTCTTGAAAATTCCTTGCAATTTTAAAAAATAACGTACAATCTTTCAAATACTTTTCAATCCCTTCAAATGATTAAAAACCGATTAAAAATTGCTTGAAATCTTTTAAAATACCCTAAAATATTTCTAATCCTTGGAATTCCCTTGAAACTTTTAAAAGCTCTCAAAAATTCCTTGGGATTTTAAAAAAATACCATAAAATCTTCAAAATTCTTAGGAATCCCTTCAAATGATTGACATCTATTAAAAATTCCTTGGAATATTTTAGAATACCCGAAAATATTCCCAATCCTTTGAAATTCCTTGAAACTTTTAAAAGCTTTTGAAAATTCCTTGAAATTTTAAAAATACCATAAAACCTTTGAAACCCTAAGATATTTCAAATCCTTTAGAATCCTTTGAAATCCCTAAGAATCCCTTCAAAATTGACATCTATTAAAAATTCTTTGGAATATTTTAAAATACCCTAAAATCTTTTAAATCCTTTCAAATCTTTGGCAATTCTTTGAAATCTTTTTAAAACCTTTGAACCTTTTTGAAGCTCTTGAAAGTTTCTCGGAATTTAAAAAAATATCATAAAATTTTGTTAAATGTTGTAATTAAATTTGTGGAATCTTTTAAAATACAATAAAATGTTTTAAATCTTTTCAAATCTTTTGCAATCCCTTGATATATTTTCAAAAGACTTGAACCTTTTTAAAGCTCTTGAAAATTTCTTGGAATTTTAAAAAATACCATAAAATCTTTAAAATTCTCAGGAATCCCTTCTAATGATTGAAACCTACTAAAAATTCCTTGGAATCTTTTAAAAGAATTTCCAATAATTCTAAATCCCTTCAAATGATTGAAAATCTATTAAAAATTGCTTGGAATCTTTTAAAATACCCTAAAATATTTTAGATCCTTTGAAATCTTTTGAAAATTCATTGAAATCACTTCAAATTATTGAAATATATTAAAAATACCCTTAAGATATTCCATATCCTTTAAAATCTTTTGAAATCCCTTGAAACTTTTTAAAAGTCTTTAAAATTTCTTGGAATTTTAAAAAATACCCTAAGATCTTTAAAATCCTTTGCAATCACTTCAAATTTACTGAAGTCTATCAAAAATTCCTTGGAATCTTTTACAATAGCCTACAATATTTCAAATCCTTTGAAATCTTTTGAAATCCCTGGACATTTTTTTAAGCTCTTGGAAATTCTTTCAAATTATTTAAGTCTATTAAATATTTCTGGGAATCTTTTAAAATACCGTAAAATATTTTAAATCTCTTGAAATCATTTGAAACTTAAAAAGCTCTTTAAAATATGTTGGAAGTTTTAAAAATACTCTAAAATCTTTTAAATCCTCTGGAATTTCTTCGAATTATTGAAATCTATAAAAAATTCCTTGGAATCTTAAAAAACTCTGCAATACTTAAAATTCATTAAAATCTTTTGAAAACCCTTCAAACTTTTTAAAGCTATTTAAAATTTGTTGGAAGTTTTAAAAATACTCTAAAATCATTAAAATCCTTTGGAATTTCTTCAAATCATTGAAGTCTTTTGAAATCCCTTGCAATTCTTTAAAGCTCTTGCAAATTTTCCTTCAAATTATTTAAGTCTATTAAAAATTTCTTGGAATCTTTTTAAATACCACAAAATATTTAAAATCTTTTGAAATCTTTTGAAATCCTTTGGAATCACTTTAAACTATTGAAATATATTAAAAATACCCTAAGATATTTCATATCCTTTAAAATCTTTTGAAATCCCTTGAAACATTTTAAAAGTCTTTAAAATTTCTTGGAATTTTTAAAAATACCCTAACATCTTTAAAATCCTTTGCAATCACTTCAAATTTATTGAAGTCTATCAAAAATTCCTTGGAATCTCTTACAAAACCGTAAAATATTTCTAATCCTTTGAAATCTTTTGAAATCCCTTCAAATTTTGTAAAGCTCTCGCAAATTCCTTCAAATGATTTAAATCTATTGCAAATTTAAATACCGTAAAATATTTAAAATCTTTTGAAATCCTTTGAAACTTAAAAGCTCTTGAAAACTCCTTACAATTAAAAAATAATACCGTAAAACCTTTCAAATACTTTCAATCCCTTGAAATGATTAATAATCTATCAAAAATTCCTTGGGATCTCTTAAAATACACTAAAATATTTCAAATTCTTTAAAATCTTTTGAAATCCCTCGAAACTGTTTACAGCTCTTTAAAATTTCTTGGAAGTTTTAAGAATACCCAAAAATCCTTCAAATCCTTTGGAACCACTTCAGATTTATTGAAATCTATCGAAAATTCCTTGGAATCTTTTAAAATACCCTAAAACAAATCAAAGTCTTTGAAATCGGTAGAAATCCCTTAACATTTTTTAAAGCTCTTGCAAATTCCTTCAAATTATTTAAGTTTATTAAAAATTTCCTGGCATCTTTTAAAATACCGTAAAATATTTTAAAAATCTTTTGAGATCCTTTGGAATCACTTCAAATTATTGAAATATAATAAAAATACCTGAAGATATTTCATATACATTAAAATCTTTTGAAATCCCTTGCAACTTTTTAAAAGTCTTTAAAATTTCTTGGAAGTTTTAAAAATAACCTAACATATATCAAAAATTCCTTGGAATCTTTTTAAATACCCTAAAATATTACAAATCCTTTGAAATCCCTTGAGAGTTGTTAAAACTTTTGAAAATTTCTTAGAATCTTTCAAAATACTTTAAAATCAGTAACCGTGGATGAATTTATAGAGAAAAAGCAACTAAAGTGATATTTTTATTTCGAAAAGTGACTATAGTGAATTTTTCTTAATAAAGTGACTAAAAAGTGATTTAAAAAAAAGTGACTGTGTGGCAGCACTGATTATTCTTGACAGTTACTTCTAGTTACTAGTGCTTCTTACAGGAATTCCCTGACTTTTCCCTGATCAAAAAAATTTCCTGACCTGCGGCCACCCTGATGTAGAGAATGCTCATGATCATTTCATGAAACGAATATAAAAATTTAAAAAAAAATTACTCCTTCTTCCCAAAACCTTTTTGTTAATAATTGTTTGATGAAAAATCCCAAATTCCCAATTAAGCCTGTAAAATAAATCTTTAGGTGCAAATTGCGACAAGTATGAAGCAGTCATGACAATAAAAAGCAAAAAATGAGTGATGCAGCGAAGCAAAAAGAAATAAAGAAAGAAAATGTGACAGTGATATAAGATGCACTTTTTAGATAAATCAGTGAATTTGCGAGGTGTTTTTTGCGCATTGAAGATCAGAAATTGATAAAAGGATTCTTGCAAAATTTTTTTTTCATTCGAAAGTTGGCAAATTTACTTACTTTTCGGGAAGGGTACGAGGCAGGGCAGCGTCTCCAGGCCATTCATAGAATTTCGGCAGAGGACTGTCATAGTTTGCATTGTACATTTTACTTACGATGAATTGTCTTTTGTCTTTTGGTTCCGGGTACTCACTAGCCAAACCATCTGCAAGATAATTGTTTCATTAACGTAGAATTTTTGAATTTATAAATAAATAATTATTCAGAAATATTGAAAATCGAGAAACATCTGATTACAGGCCTCGGACTCATTTGAGAAATTCAAAATAGTGTCAATATAGTAGCATAAATTTTAAAAATTATAGCAAAATAGTGTCATACAATTGGCTAAATACTGAATAAAGAAGTTAACTATTTTTGAAATCTGGTGTAGATACAATATACATCAGGGTGATTGAAAAAAAAAATTATTTTCGAATCTGAAAATGCACACTCATCTAAGTTTTGTCTTTTTCGTTTTAATGTTCTTAATGTTTTGAAAATGCATGTGTTAAATTAATTTGTTCAATTATATTATTATATTTGTAAATAATTTAATGAAAATTTTTAAACTCATTTTTAAGGAAAATAATTTTTAAAAATGTTGTTATTGTATTTTGTGACTGGCACACCGTATGACAAATTCTTGTAGAAAAATGTAAAACTAGTAAGATAAAATTATGATTTTTCTTAAAAAAGAGTTAAAAAATTTGCATTAAATTATGTATAATGATAGTAATGTAAAAGGGGACAATTTCATACATACAAAAATTTAATAAATGCATTTTTGAGACTTTTTGAATTTGAATTGAATTTTGCTTTTTTTTTTATTTCTTGACTAAAAAGGTGCAACTAAGGCTAGTCCCTTAAAATCAGTAGAAATCCCTTAAAATCTTATTATTTATTTTGAAATCCTATGAATTCCTTAAATACGGTGAACTTTCTTGAAATCCCTGAAACCCACAAAAACCCCTAGAAGTCCCTTCAAACTTAATTTATTATCCGAATTTCTCTAGAAATCTGTTGGAATCCCTTGAAATATTTTAAATATAATCGATATCCTGGATACCTTTTCAAAAACCTTAAACAATTTTCTGAAATCCTACGAAATTATTTGAAAACCCTTAAACATTCTGAATTCTCGTTAAATTCCATGGAATTTTTAAAAATGCCCAAAACTCTTTGAAATCTCCTGAAATTGATAAAATTCCTTAAATCTAGCGAAATTTCTATTAATTCCATAAAAATAGCGTAAAATCCCGTACAAAATCTTTGAAACTGTAATATTTCAACATTTCTTCAAAATGATAAAATCATTGAGATCCCGTAAAATCCCGAAAAAACTGATAAAGATCCTTGAAATCCCTTGAAATCTTGGATATTTTCTGAAATTCTTCAATATCTTTTAAAATCCCCTAAAAGCTTTGAAATCCCTTGAAACTTTGAAATCCGTTGAAATCCACTAAAATCTATTTAAAACTCTAAAATTCTGTAGAAATTCTCCGAAATCCCTGGAAAACTCTATATTTTTTTTAAAATCCTTTGAAATCTGTAGAAATTCCTTATAATTTTATTCTTATTAAATCTTTTAATTTGTTTTTTTAATTCTATGAATTCCTCAAATATTGTAAAATTGTTTGAAATCCCTTACAATTTTGTAAATGCCGCAAAAATTCCTTGAAACTGTCGATCCTTTAAAAATACACTACTTTCCTTAAAATTATTTTTAATGTTTAAAATCCTTTAAATCTTGTAATATTCCTAAAAAATTGTTGAAACCCCGTACAACATCTTTAAATCTTTAATATTTTTTAAAATTGATTAAAAAATGTTAATCTTTGAAATACTGCAATTGTAAATAATTCTATAATAAATATAATAAATCCTATAATTGCAAATATTTTAATAAAAATGGTTTAACTCATTTTGAACAAAAATAATAATTTTTTGAATGTACTTATTGTATTTTGTGATTGGCACATCGTATACCAAACTCTTATGGAAAAATGAGAAATAAGTAAGATAAAATTACGATTTTCCTTAAAAATGAGTTTCATAATTTTCAGTTAATTATGAAAAATTATAGTAATATAAAAAGGGATAATTTTATATGTACAAAAATTTGATACATGCATTTTCAAGACATTGATTTTGAATTTTTTGTTTTGTTGGAAAATTTGTTGACTAAAAAGGTACAACTTAGGCTAGTCCCTTAAAATCGGTAGAAATCCCTTGAAATCTTATTTATTTTGAAATCCTATGAATTCCCTTCAAATTTAATTTATGCTCCGAATTTATCTAGAAATCTGTTGGCATCTCTTGAAATATTTTAAATATAATCGATATCCTGGATAACTTTTTGAAACCCTTAAAAAAGTTTATAAAATCCTACGAAATTATTTGAAAACCCTTAAAAATTCTGGAATCACGTTAAATTCCATGGAATATGTTTAAATACTCAAAACTTTTGGAAATCTTTCTCAATTGATAAAATTCCTTAAATCTAGTGAATGTTCTAATCATTTCATAAAAATCTCGTAAAAAATCTTTGAAACTGTAATCTGTTTAAAAATTTCTTAAAAAATGATCAAAGCATTGGAATCACGTAAATTCCCGAAAAATCTGATAAAGATCCTTTAAATCCCTAGAAATCTTGGATATTTTCTGAAATTCCTCAATATCTTTTAAAATGCCCTAAAAGCTTTGACATCCCTCGAAACTTTGAAATCCGTTGAAATCCACTAAAATCTATTTAAAACTCTAAAATTCTGTAGAAATTCTCCGAAATCCCTGGAAAACTCTACATTTTTTTATAAATCCCTTGAAATCTGTAGAAATTCCTTATAATTTTATCCTTATTAAATCTTTTTATTTCTTTTTAAATTCTATGACTTCCTCAAATATTGTAAAATTTGTTGAAATCCCTTAAAATTTTGTAATGCGTAAAAATTCCTTGAAATTGTCGATGCTGTTAAAATACACTACTTTCTTTAAAATTAATTGTAATGTTTAAAATCCTTTAAATCTTGTAAAATTCCTAAAAAATTATTGAAACCCTGTACAGCATCTTTAAATCTTTAATATTTTTTCAAATTCACCAAAAAAATTTTAATCTTTGAAATCCTGTAATTGTAAATAATTCTATAATCAATATAATAAATCCTATAATTGCAAAAAATTTAATAAAAATGGTTTAACTCATTTTTAACAAAAATAATAATTTTTTTGAATGTACTTATTGTATTTTGTGATTGCCACATCGTATACCAAACTCTTATGAAAAAATGTGAAATAAGTAAGATAAAATTACGATTTTCCTTAAAAATGAGTTTCATAATTTTCAGTTAATTATTTACAATAATAGTAATATAAAAAGGGATAATTTTATATGTACACAAATTTAATACATGTATTTTCAAGACATTGATTTGGAATTTTTTGTTTTTTTGAAAAATGTGTTGACTAAAAAGGTACAACTTAGGCTAGTCCCTTAAAATCGGTAGAAATCCTTTGAAATCCTATGAATTCCCTTCAAATTTAATTTATGCCCCGAATTTATCTAGAAATCTGTTGGCATCTCTTAAAATATTTTAAATATAATCGATATCCTGGATACCTTTTCAAAACCCTTAACAAATTTCCTGAAATCCTACGAAATTATTTGAAAATCCTTAAAAATTCTGGAATCTCGTTAAATTCCATGGAATTTTTTAAAATACCCAAAACTCTTTGAAATCTCCTGAAATTGATAAAATTCCTTAAATGTAGCGAAATTTCTATTAATTCCATAAAAATCGCGTATTGACCAACAATTTTTAAAGAAAGCAGAACCATAAACAAATTCTTCATTTTTCGCGAACATAAGTCGTCTTTGAAATCCGTGAAATCTTTTCAAATCTTCTCAAAAACCTTGAACCTTTTTAAAGCTTTTGAAAATTCCTTCGAAGTTATAAAAATAAAATCCTTAACATTTTTGAAATATTTGTGAAATCTTTTGAAATCTTTGTGAATTCGTTGAAATCTCTTGAAGTACTTAAAATCTTTGTGAAATCTTGAAATTTATCTGAAATCTTTTGTAATCTTTTTAAATTGTTGTAAAATATTTAGAATCCTTGAAATCTTTAAAATCTTGGTGACATTTTTTTAAATTTTTACGAAATCTGAAATATTTGTGAGAGCTTTCTTTAATCTTTTCTTGTGAAATCTTTTGTGTTGGTTTGAAATCATTGTAATCTTTTGAAATCTTCTCAAATTTGTTGTAACCTTTTGAAATAGTTTAACATCTTTTAAATATTTGTAAAATCTTTGAAATCTGGTGTACTGTACCATTTTTAAAACTTTGGAATTCTTGTATTATTTTGAAATCTTTATGAAATTTTTATGAAATCTTTGAAATATTTGTGAAATCTTTCTGAAATCTTTTGCATTCATTTGAAATCATTAAAATATTTTTAATCTGTGTAAAATGTTTTGAAATCTTAGAAATCTGGGTTACTATCATCTTTTTAAAATCTCTAAACTCTTTTGAAAGTTTTAAAATCTTTGGAAATGTTCGAAATCTTTGTAAAATCTTTGAAATCGCATTTTTCAATCTTTGAAATCCTTGCAATCTTTATGAAATTTCGAAATCTTTGGGAAAATTTTGTGAAATCTTTAAAATCATTGTCAAATCTTTTGAAATATTTGTGAAATTTTGAAATCGTTTCAAATTTTCGAAATGTTTTAAAATCTTTGAAATCTGGTGTACTGTACCCTTTTTCAAATCTTTGAAATCTTTTGAAAGTTTTAAAAGCTTTGTGAAATTTTTGTGAAATATTTGAAATCTACTGTACATGCCTCTTTTAAATCTTTTAAATCTTTGTAAAATGTTTAAAATCCTTTTAAATATTTTGACACTTTTTTAAATCTTTAGTAATGTTTTGTAATCTGGTGTACACTCAAAAGCCGAGTGGTGAAACCCTTGAAGAATCTGTTATATAGCTTGATAAATAAAAAACTTTTCAGTAGAAAGATTTCTTCTAAACGAGATGTTTCTTTCATAATTGACTAAAAGATTTAAATTACTTCTTGCATTTCAATAAAATAACTGTTTTGGAAGAAACAAAAATTTAATTCAAGGTTTTCGTGAAAAATTAAAGGAGATCTTCAGGTTTTCAAGGTTAAAAAAAATTAAAGAAGAATTCCAGGTTTTCAAGTTCGCTGGACACCCTGGTTTTCTAATTACTGATTTTAAATGAGCAGACAAATAATTCTAAATATTAAGCAATTGATCTTTTTTTTAATCAAAAAATTTCAAATGTTCAAATTTTAGGCTGAAACAATATTTGAAATTTAATAAATTTCAATATAATAATAAATTATTAACAATAAAAAAGAAATTAACGAATAAATTCGTAAATTATTAATTATTAAATAATAATTATGAATATATTATTTAGAAGTTATTAAAAATTGAATCTAGTTTATAAAGTTTCAATCAAGCGTTCACATTTGTTTAACTACTAAAGACTTTCCAATTGAAACGGTTTAATTTTTAACGTTAAAATCTGGAAATTCTTAAATTTTGAACTGATTTCGAATCGTATTGTAAAATCAATTTTATTACTGATCACTTGTTAAATTATTATTAATTATAATTTATATAATTATAATTAGGGAGTGTCTATACGTACCAAAAAATCCGACTATTTGTACCGAAATTTCGGTACCAATAGCCTTTCCAGCTCCCCTATTCGTACCGAAAAAACCTGACTCAATTTTAAAAATCATTATAATTTATATTCACAGTTGATCAACCAAAAATGTTTTTTATCCAAAATTGTCGACTTCAAATGCTTCCAATTTTTAATTTTTTAAGTCTTTAAAACGGCATTTTTAAATTCTTTGAATGAAAAATGCACGCTTAGAAATTAAAATCTGAAACTGAAAATTTTATATGAAAGATTTTCGAATTATGCAGTGTAAACGGAATGATATCATAATTGAAACAGATAAAAATTCAACTAATTATATAAAAAACTGTTAAAATAAAACTTGGACAGATTTTTTTTCTAAAAATTGGTAAAATTCCCGATTTTTTCCCGGTTCGCAAACATTTTTTACGGTCATTGAAATTTAAAAATTCCAACTCTAAAGCTAACAATTTTTCCATTTGAAGTAGTAAAAACTGAGCTGCAAATTAAAGCACCCAAAAACGGAACAATTTGGAATTAAATGCAGTTAAACTGCCAAATTAAAAATTTAAAACTTTTATCAATTTTCGGCAATTTTAAGCTAGAAATATTAAAAATTGAAGTTACATTTTTTTATAAGCTGAACACTTCTTAAATAAGAAGTTACATTATTTTAATTTTAAATAGTTTAAAATTCCTTGAAATGCTACAAAATTTTATTTTGAAATCTTGAAAAATCTACATGCTGTTTAACATTTTTTCACATTTCAAATGATTTTTGAAATTTTTTCAGAACTTCTAAACATCGCTTAAAATGACTCAAATTTTTCCTAATTTTGTTTTAAATCCTGCCAAATAAAAAGAAATTCCTTGAAATCTTCCACATTCATTTTTTTCAATTTTGTAAATCTTTGTAAATGTTTTTAAATATTATCTTGAAATCATTTTTAATTTTCCTAGGAATCTTAAGGAAATGTTTTTTATCCTTGTAAAGCCTTTCCCAATTCTTAAAAAGCTTCTAAATTTTTTGTTCGGAGTCTACACAAATCTATATTTTGTTTTAAATTATGCCGTGGGCTATTTGCACCGAAATTTCGGTACAAATAGTCGGATTTTTTGGTACACTAATATATTTTATTTAATTATTTTCCCTAATCATTAACATTCATATACCTGCATTTTAATGTAGTAATATTTTTAATACAAGGTATTTTATAAACGGAATAAAACAATATTTCAGATACAAATTAAAAATTTTCAAATTTGTTTATTTATTTTAAACAAAAAAATGACTTTTTTACCATATAACATGATTTCTTAAGAAAATACTTGCATTTTGAACAAAATATTTAAATTTTCAATAAAATAATAAAATTTTCAACAAAATACTGAAGTTTTCAACAAAATAATTGAGTTATCCACAAAATCATTGAATTTTCAACCACAAAATCATGAATTTTCAAATAAAAAAAAATTTCAACAAAGTAATTCAGCTTGTACCCACGCAGTTGAATTTTCAGTTAAAAAAGATTTTAATTTGACTTTTCAACATTTAAGTATGAGTTTTAAATAAGAAGTACATTTTCTTCGAAGATACTTCAATTTTTAACAAAACAGTTGAATTTTTAACCAAAAAGAATGACTTTTTAACAAAACAAAAAAACAAAATTCTACTCAAACAGATGAATTTTCAAATCGAGAAATCAAATTTTTAAAAAATTTGTATTCTCATCCAAAAAAAGATTTTAGTTTGACTATTCAACATTAAAATATGAGTTTTAAACAAGAAGTCAATTTTCTATGAAGGTACTTGATTTTTCAACTCAAAAAGACGAATTTTCAACATGAACGAGCGACCCCCCCCTTGATCTGTTACGTAATTTAAGTACGGTCCCTTATTTGAAGTAATTTCAAATTTTTAAATAATTTTGATTTTTTTCAAAAATTCTAAAAATGTCTTCAACGTAATCGAATTTTTTCTAACAATAATAGGTGTTCAATTGTTATTTATACGTCAAAATTCAACAATTTGACTTACAAATTAAGTTTTTTTTTTAAATAGAACAATTAAAAATGTAAGGATCAAAGTATACTTTTTTTTGTTTTTAGTTTTGAATATTTGATTTATAATTACTGATTTTAAATGAACAGTCAGATATTTCTGAATATTAAGTAATTGTTCTTTTTCTTAATTAAAAAATTTCTAATTGAATGGTTTAAAAATGGAACATGTTAGACTGAAACAATATTTGAAATTTAATAAAAGCCTTTAATTATGAATAATGAATATATTATTTTGAAGTTATTTTAAAATTATTTTTAAAATCATTAATTCATTTATATTCACAGTTGATGAACTAAAAATATTTTTAATCCTAAATCTTCGACTTCAAACGCTTCTAATTTTTAAATGTTTAAGTCTCTAAAACTGATTTTTGAAATTCTTTTAAATAAAATGTACGCTTGAAAATAAATATCTAAAATGGAACATTTTTGAAGTGAAAGATTTTCGAATTACGCATTCAAAACTGAATGATATGATAATTGAAAAAGATAACAATTTAACTAGTTATTTAAAACACGGTTGAAATCAAAGTTGGACAGATTTTTTTTCTAAAAATTTGTAAAATTCCCGGTCAAAAATTAAATTCACCGTTATTTCCCGGTTTTTCACGGTCTCTTATATATAATATCTTATAATATAAATCTTATGAAATAGTGTCGTGAGTTTGAGACTTACTTTGCGCGTATGCATATTCTGCAATCTTCACTGCAATATCAATGGAACATTCCCGAATTGTGCCTAGTGGAGGGTAAAGACTACCATGTTCAAGATCTTCATCCGTAACGTGATCGGCAACTACTTGGGCTGAAATAAGGAAAATATCTTCCTTGATATGATGCACCCCTGTCGCAAGAACTCCCAGAGCAACTCCAGGGAAAATGTAGGCATTGTTTCCCTGGCCAGGTTTGTAAATCTTTCCATTGTAGTTCACCTCGCCAAATGGAGAACCCGAGGAGAAAATGCATCTTCCCTGAAAGTAGAATATCATTTATTATCAACTATTGTAACCAAAAAGAAAGATTTTTTACCAAAAAAGACGAAGGTTCCACCAAAATTATGAATCTTCAACAAAAAAATGTATGTTTAAGAAAGTAGTTCAACTTTTAACAAAATGGTTGAATTTTTCTGACTAAAAAAGATGAATTTTTAACGAAAAATGTAATAGTTGATACAATAGCCAAAAAAGATTTTAATTTAATATAAAAAACAGTAGAATTCATTTAAGCAAGACGACTTTTCAACAAAATAGGTTATTTTTCAACCAAATTGTTGAGTTTTTAAGCCAAAAAGACTAATTTTCAACCAGTAACATGGATTTTTGACAAAAAAGTTATCTGTCAACGAAATAGTTGAATTTTCTACGAAAAAAGGGGGATTTTCAACCGAATAAGACGAATTTTCAACAAAATAAGTACATTTCTAAACAAAAAGATGAATTTTCAAATAAAATTATGTTTTTTAAAACAAAAGGGTGATTTTCAATCAAGAAGATTAATTTTCTACCAAAAAAGACGAATTTCAAACTAAAATTTCAACAAAAAAGATTTAAATTTTAATTTAAAAACTAGCAATTTTAGTTAAATTGCGATTTTTATCAGGATTCAAAATAATTCAATTGATAGCCCTTTTTATACATTTTATATACGAACAAATTATTATTTTAATGTTTTTCCCTCATTTTCCCGGCTCTAAAGTGCCAAATTTACTGAAAAATTTTGAATTTTTACATTTTTCACAAGTTTTTAAATAATACGATTAATGAATTAATTCATTTAGTTATTTTGGTCAAAAAATGTAACCAAAAGTAACCTTTTCATAAAATAAGTAACTTTTTAGTAACCGCGGATCAAAAAAGTAACTAAGTTACTAAAAAGTAACCCGTTCTGAGCCCTGTGAATATTTAATATAATTTAATTAAATTAACAATTATATCTCCAAATTCTCTGCATTCCATTAATTCCTTGCATTATTTTGAAGTGCTTGAAAAGATTTTTGAATATTTCAGATGTGTCCAAAAAGAATCTAGAAGATTAAAAAAAGAATATTATTTTAAAGGATTTTACCAAATATTAAGAAAAATTCGAGCCTTTTAAAAGATATTTCGGACTTTTAGAAGTTTGGAAAAAATATTTGATAAATTTTCGGGAATGCTCCCAAATTTTACAATATTTTTAATGTATTCAGAACCTCTTAAATTCCTAAAAATATTTTTAGCTAACTCGAATTTTTCTAGTTATATTTAGTTTCCCAATTTTTCAACTCGATATCGCATTCCGTGTAAACGTAAGTTGGTTTTGAAAAAAATGTGAAAGAAAATTTGGAGGTAACGCTCACATGGTCTTAAAATCTTCCAAATTTTCCTAGTAATTTTAAGAAAATTTGTTTATTCACTGGAAAACTTTCTAAATTCTTTTAAAGCTTCTAAAGATTTGATTTGAAATCTTTAAACAAAAATCTGCACTTTTAAAAATATTTTACAGTTTAAAATTCTTTTTCAATCGCTTCCAATCTTCTAAATATTTCTTCAATTTATTCGATTTTTTCGGTTCATTTTTTAATCTTACCAAATTGAAACATTTTGCTTTAAAATCTTCTACTCTTTTTCGAAATTTAAGAAAATCTTTTGAAACGTTTTGAAATATTTTTCAATTTTCTTTAAAATTTTATTTTTCAGAATAAAAAACCATAAAAAATTTTCCCATGAACCTTAAGAAAGTTTTTTTTAAAATCCTTTCCCGGTCAACTAAAAGTAACATATTCATATTTGCTGCAAAACGCAAACATTTATTTTAATTCATGACGTTCATTCTAAACATCTTTTAACACAACAGAGCAAAACATTGCAAAATAAATTAAATTTGAAAAAATACTTAAATCTTCCACTTAAAAACATGTATTTTTTTCAAAAAATGGAATAGTTAAACTTTCAGTTGAAAAAATTAAGTTTCCACAAAAAAAACGGATTTTTAACAAAATAGTTCAATTTTCAACCAAAGTGATGAATTTTCAAACAAGAAGATTAATTTTCAAATAAAAACATCAATTTTTTACCAAAAAATACAATTTTTCAACAAAATACGTGAATTTTTAACGAAATAGTTGAATTTTTAATTATAGAAGACAAATTTTCAACCAAATAGTTGAATTTTGAACCAAAATAATAATAATTTTCAACCGAAAATGAAATCGTAACATTTTTAGTTGAAAAAATTAATTTTAAACCAAAAATAAGAGTTTTCAACTAAAACAATAAATCTTCATCTGAAATAGTTGCATTTTCAAACAAAAAAATGAATTTTTACTAAAAAAGATAAATTGTCAACCAAAACTTAAATAAATAAATTTCAAGTTAAAAGAATTAAGATTTAACCAAGCAGATGAATTGTCAACCACAACTGTGGAATTTTCAATTGGAATAAGTTAAATGTTCAGTTAAAAAAATTACTTTCAACAAAAAAAACTAACTTTCAATAACAAAAAGACTAATTTTCCAGAAAATAGTTACATTTTCAAACAAAGGGATGAATTTTCAAATAAAATTGTAAATATTTAACTGGAATAGTTGAATTATAAGTCAGAAAGTTGAATTTTTAAGTGAAATGATGAATCTTTAACTAGAATAATTGACTTTTTGACCAAAAAGATCAATTTTCAACCAAGAAGATTAATTTTTACCAAAAAAGACGAACATTCAACTAAAAAAGATCATTTTTCAACCAAAAATTGAATAATTAAAATTTTTAGTCAAAAAATGAATGTTCAACCAAAAAACATCCAAAGAAAAAACAAGTTTTCAATCAAACAGCTCATTTTTCAACCAAAGAAATGAATTTTTGATTAAAACCATGAATCTTCAACCAACAAAAATTAATTTTTAACAAAAGAGTTTAACTTCAACCAAAAAATTTTATTTTCAACCTAAAAGATGAATTATCAAAGAAAAATATAATTACAAAAAAATCGATTTTTTAACAAAATACGTGAATTTTCAACGAAATAGTTGAATTTTCAATTAAAAAAGACAAATTTTTATCCAAATCGTTGAATTTTGAACTAGAAAAGATCAATTTTCATCTAAAAATGGAACAGTTAAATGTTCAGTTAAAAAAATTACTTTCAACAAAAAAAACTAACTTTCAATAACAAAAAGACTAATTTTCCAGAAAATAGTTACATTTTCAAACAAAGGGATGAATTTTCAAATAAAATTGTAAATATTTAACTGGAATAGTTGAATTATAAATCAGAAAGTTGAATTTTTAAGTGAAATGATGAATCTTTAACTAGAATAATTGACTTTTTGACCAAAAAGATCAATTTTCAACCAAGAAGATTAATTTTTACCAAAAAAGACGAACATTCAACTAAAAAAGATCATTTTTTAACCAAAAATTGAATAATTAAAATTTTTAGTCAAAAAATTAATGTTCAACCAAAAAACATCCAAAGAAAAAACAAGTTTTCAATCAAACAGCTCATTTTTCAACCAAAGAAATGAATTTTTAATTGAAACCATGAATCCTCAACCAACAAAAATTAATTAACAAAAGAGTTTAACTTCAACAAAAAAATTTTATTTTCAACCTAAAAGATGAATTATCAAAGAAAAATATAATTTGAAAAAAAATTGATTTTTTAACAAAATACGTGAATTTTCAACGAAATAGTTGAATTTTCAATTAAAGAAGACAAATTTTTATCCAAATTGTTGAATTTTGAACTAGAAAAGATCAATTTTCATCTAAAAATGGAACAGTTAAATTTTCAGTTAAAGAAATTAATTTTCAACCAAACTGATGAATTTACAACTAAAATGATAAATCTTCAACTGCAATAGTTGAATTTTATGCCAAAAAGATGAATTTTCAACCATAAATATTAATTTTCTACAAAAAAGACGAATTTTCGACAAAGTACATAAATTTTCAAACAGTCTAGTTTTTAAATGCAAAATATCAATTTTCAACCGAATCGATCAATTTTCACCCAAAAAAGATAAATTGATTTTCAACAAAGTAGTTACATTTTCAACCAGAGATGAATTTTAAATTAAAATGATGAATCTTCAAACAAACAAAAATATAATTTTTAACAAAAGAGTTCAACTTTTAAACCCAGGAGTTGAATTTTTAACTAAAAAAAGATGAATTCGCAACGAACAATGTAAAAAAATTTCTATTATAATTCAGAAATATTTCTTCTTTGAAATACTACTTCTACTCTAAAAACTGCTTGAAAAACGTTTTTTATCTAAAATTTAGAAGAGGGAACACTCAAATTGTGAGGAATTCTGACCTGGAAGACGGATTTTTATAAATTCCTTTCTTCTAAATCCGAATTATAATTCTTTTAAAAAACTCCCGTTCCATGTAAAAAATTCCCTGTTCCAAGTGAAATTATATTTCTTTACCGAAAATCCCTGTCCTAAAATAAAAACGATAATTAATTTCTAAAATTATCTGTTCCAAGTCAGATAAATGAGGAGGAATTAAAATAATAACAACTTGAATTTTGTTACGATCAGAAGTAAAGTCCCGGTTTTTTAATATAGTATTTAATATACTAACCCCGAGAGTATTAATTAAGAATTTGATGAAATGCCTAAAAATTCAAGGGGAGGTTAAAAGACTTCAGGAACAATGAAATAAAAACTAAAAAAAATTCAAGAGAATTCCTAAGAACTTAATCGAATTCAGGCGAAATTCCAAAAAATAATTTAAAATCTCTTCAAATCTTTGAAACCCTACTAATTTATAACCAAAATAGAATTCAAATGAATTAGAAATAATTTGAAAATCGAAAAAATTTCATTGATTTCAGTAAAATTTGAATGAACTTAGATGAATTTAATGGAAATGAGAATGATTCGATGAAATTCATAAAAAATCAAGCTGAATTAAAAAAGCAATCAAGTGAATTAAAAACAATTAGAAAACATGAAAAAATTCATTGAATTGAGTGAGTTTGAAATGAGTTTAGAAAAATTAAACAATATTCAAAAGAATTTCATGAAATGTCTAATCATTTAATTAATCCGAATTCAGGGCGAATTCTAAATGAATTGCAAAAAATATTTGAAAATCTCTTCAAATCTTTGAAACCCTACTAATTTCTAACCAAAAAAGTGATTAATGACTACAAGAGAATTCAAATGAATTGGAAATAATTTTAAAAATCCCTTAAAATTATTAAATCCCTTAAAAGTGTTTAAATCTCTGGAAAATGTCTTGGAATCTTTTTAACTACCCTAAAATATTTCAAAGACTTTGAAATCCCTTGAAACTATTGAAATAAATAAACAATTTCTGGGAATCTTTTAAAATGTCCTAAAACATTTCAAATCCTGTAAAATCTTTTGACATTCCTTGAAATTGTTTACAAGCTCTAGAAAATGTCAAAGAATTTTTAAAAAATACCTTAAAATATTTCAAATCCTTTGATCATTTTATCAGTTCAATTAAAAAAACTCAATTGAATTCCAAAGAATTAAAAAGAACTCTGGATAAATTAATAAGAAATAAGTTGAATTTTTGACCAAGAAAGATTTTGCAGTCAATGAAGTAAAAAATCTCAGCCAAAATGTTAAATTTTCAATCCAAAAAGACGAATTTCTGGCACAATAGTTTAGTTTTCAACCCAAAGATATGAATTTTGAACAAAAAAGTTTAATTTTCAACACAACAATATGAATTTTCTACCAAAATAATTGAATTTTCAACTGAAAAAGATAAATTATCAAGCAAAAATTGAAAAGTTACACTTGCAGTTAAAAAATTTATTTTTAACTAAATAAAAACAAATTTTCAACAAAGCGGTACAAATTTCAACCAAAGAAATTAATTTTTTACCAAAATAATGAGTCTTCAACCACAAAAATGTTTTTTTAACAAACAAACAAATTTTAACCAAACAGTTGAATTTTCAACCGAAAAGATTAATTTTCTACCCAAAAAGATTAATTTGTAACAAAATACATGAATTATCACAAAAATATTCAAAATTAAGGAATTTTCAACCAAAAAAAAGTGATTTTCATTAAAAACTGAAAAATGTTTAGTGAATTATTAATTTGGAAAAAATTTAAGTAAGTTTAAGATATCTTTAGAAATTTTGAAAAGATTCCAAAATAATTTAAAACTTGAAAAGATTTCAAAACATTTAAAACAAAATGTACATTTTTGAAGATTCTGAACACAACATTTAAAAGCTTTCTAAGCATTTTGAAAGCTTTCAGAAGAATAAAAATTTTTTTATTAAAATTCCTAGGAAAAATAAAAATGAATTCTTTTTTGAAAAATTAATTTTAAAAAATATTTTAAAAAATTTTCAAAATAGAATCTGGAAGGTTTTGAAGTTGTTTTTTGATTTTGCCGTATTTTCACAAAATTATAGGAAAAAATCAAGTTTCAAGATAATAAATAACAAAATTTGCATTAGATTACTAGAAATTTTTTTTTAGATTTTTTAAAACGAATTTTTAAGCGAATATTAAAAAATATTTTCGAACAAATTTCGATGTATAAATTAATGTTTCCAGCTTCAAATTGCCTAAAATTCTATAATTTAAAAAATTTATACATTTTTTCATTGATTCTTAAATGTTGAATTATTAAACATTTTGGCTCAGACTTTTTTTCTTTGTCGACTGAAAAATCTTTCTTGGTTAAAAATTTAACTCTTTTTATAAAAATTCCTTTCTTTTTTGGTTTGAAAATTAGTCTGTTTTGGTTGAGGCTTAAGTTAATGAAAAGAAAACAGAAGTGCCAGTAGTAAAACGTCTGGAGACAGTGATATCAAACATATTATTTTTTAAAGGAAGATTAATGAATTTCAAAATTTGCTGAATTCAGTTTTTTCGACACTTAAGCAAATGCAATGTTCCGTTTTGGTCTCTGTTCAAAATTTCTAAAGTTAGATTTAAAAAACGACATTTTTTAGATTGTCTCCATATTCTGCTTTTTATGTGTTAAAATAGTATTTTTAATTAACTTTTATAAACAATTTGGTTAAGCAGTAATCAAAATTGATGATGTTTGTTAATGAGTTTCCCAATTGAGTTCGGGATGACACTATTCATTCTTTTGGACTGGGAGTGCAAAATTATTTAGGAATAATTTTGAGAAATGCGATTGTTTGAGAAATAAACTAAATTTATGATGTTAGTTAATAAGTTTTCAAATAAGGCCAAATTTTAGCTTCCGGAATTTCCCAAGTTAGGTAAAATATTGCACCAATAATTGGAAGCTACTGCAGTGGATTTGAGTGGAATATTCTGAAAAATTTTCCATACAATTTCTCATAATTTCAACATTTATTCTTCAATTTTCAACCTTTTAAGTAAAATAACATATCGTTGGAATCGTTATAATTTGCAGATTTTGAATATTATATTTATAAATTACCAAGTGCTAAATTGAAAAAATGTTATATTCCACATTTTAGTCCTCATTAGGTACAAAGGACTCCCGCTAACCAGGATCAACGGCAGCAGTTCGGCCGAATGAGGGGAAAATTTTGGTAGAAAATTAATTTTCTTGGTGAAAAATTAATATTTTTTGTTGAAAATTGAAATTTTTTTGGTTCAAAGTTGAACCACTCTGTTAAAAATTCTGTTTTTATGTGAGATTCACTTTTTTGGTTGAAAATTTAACTTTAAAAAAAATTTGTTTTTTAACATTTGTCTTTTTTGGTTAAATACAACTAGTTGAAAATTAATTTTCATATGTTGAAAATTATTTTTTTAACTGAAAATGTAACGATTCCATTTTTAGCTGAAAATTCAAGTATTTGGTTTAAAATTAATCTTTTTGATTGAAAATTCATCTATTTGAGGTTCAACTATTTTGTTAAAAATTCGTTTTGTTTTGTTTCATTCATCACGTTCAAAATCCGTCTCTTGGTAGAAAATTAATCTTTTACGGTAAAAATGTAATCTTTCTTGGTTAAAAATTAACTTTTTTGTTGAAAATTCTACTGTATTGTAAAAAATTCATCTTTTTAACTTGAAAATTCAACTCTTTTTGGTTATAATTTAATGTTTTTTTTAAATTTAACGATTTAGATTTATCTTTTAGAAACCTTTATAGAAGTTTTGAAACGATTCAAAAATAATTTAAAACTTAGAAAAGATTTCAAAATTTTTTTTTAATGTAGATTTTTGAACATTTCCAAAAAAAGAAGCTTTCTAAGAATTTTGAAAGGTGTCAAGTGTAGAAAAAAAATTCCCTTAGATTCCTAGGAAAATTAACAGTTAGATTTTATTTTGAAAAATTAATTTTAAGATATCCAAAATTGTCGAAAAAAATGTGTGATTTTAAGGTTTTTTTAAAAATTGGCCAGAAACTTAAAACAAATTTTAGGAAAAATTTAAATCATTTTGAAAGATATTTAAAAGGTTTAGAAGATTTTAAAAGATTAAAAATAATTTTAAAAAATGTAATTTTTTGAAGATTTTGAACAAAGTTTAAAAGTTTTTCAAGAATATTGAAATTATTAAAAAGAATAGAAAATTTTGTCAAATAATTTGAGACTTTAAAAAGCTAAATCGGTTAATTAGAACCAAATATATGATGTTTCCAAAGAAAAGGTACAAAAAATTGCAAAGTCATGGACCCGCTAGACCGAGGCCTCCCTCGTGGACAATCGTGGACTTTTGCCTTTTTCGTTTAAAAATGCATTTCTTTCTGTATAAACTTTATCTTTTTTTGCTCAAAAATGCAACTGTTTGGTTAAAAATTATTCTGTTTCCGTCGAAAATGAAATTTTTTGTTCAAAAATCAATGTTTTGTAGAAAATTCGTATCCTTGGCTCAAAAATTCAACAAATTGGTAGGAAACTTAACTGTATGGTTGAAAATTTTTATATAGTTTTTAAAATTCGTTTTTTATACAAAATTCAAGTATTTGGTTTAAGAATTAATGTCTTTTGGTAAGAATTCATCTTTTTGAGTGAAAATGTAACTATTTGGTTGAAAATTCAACTGTTTTATGGAAAGCTTATCTTTTGATTAAAAATGAAAATAACTGTTTGGTTGACAATTCATCTGTTTTGGTTGAAAATTGATTTGCTTTGATTGCGAATTTTACTGTTTTATTAAAAAATGAGTCCTTTTTTATTCAATTCAGCTGTTTTTGATTTAAAATAAAAAGCTGTTCTTGCTTAAAATATCAACTATTACATTTTTCGTTGAAAACTCATCTTTTTTCCTTGAAAATTCAACTTATTGTTTGAAAGTTCACCTACTTTGTTGATTAATAAAAAACAGTATTTAATTTTCAATTAAAAAAAAATTCAAACCGAAAAAAGATGAATTTTTAACGAAATTAATTTTCAACCAAAAAGACGAATTTCCAGCAAAATACATAAATTGCTGCAAATATTTCTATAAATAATATATGTTTTATAAAATTTTATAAAATATTACAATTTATATTCTCACAAACAAATTAGATGAACAATTTCCAAATATTTTGGAAGTTGAAGTACAACGAATTTGTGCCTTCCATTCAAATAGCTTGAGATTAAGTTGAAAGTCTAAGTTAGTCACAAATATGAATAAAAATGTATTAATAAATATTTTTTGAAACAATTGATCATAGTTAAGTAATAATAATAAAATATTCCATTAATTTTCACTGAGTGAATCTTAGCATGCAGTGTTATTATCCATTCTCAAGCTATTTTGACTTAGAAACAGATTTTTTTCTACGTGTAACTGCCCAAAAATTTTAATTTGATTATCTAAACTGTTTATAAGCATTTAAATTGTTATATTTGACCAAATATCATCGAAGATATATTACTTTTAGTAAGATTTGCATCAATTCAGAAATAAAGGGTAGCCCAACCTTGAAAATACGTCAAATTTAAATATTTTGCTACACACACTATTCAGAACAATGGTTATTCTTAACTTTTCATATTAGACACTCAGGACTGGTATGTGAGGCCTGTTTATTATTATTAAATAATTGATAATAATATCGAATTGAAAGTCACATACTTCAGTGTATTCATACGCCTGTTGGGCAGTGCATTCAGCTTTGCTGGTCGGATTGCTCAAGGCGAATATCAAGGGTCTTTCATTGTTCTTCGCCATTTCCTGGAGAACTGCGGGTGTAAAAGCTCCTGCGGCCGCTGATGCTCCTGTAGAAATATTCCGACTTTAGAAAGAAATCACTGATAGTGAACGGACAAAAGTGGACTTACCGATCAACACAGTTGGCTTGACTTGCTTCACGACGTCGTGCAGAGTTTTTATTGGTTTGTGATCCTTTGCGTACCAAACCTTGTGACCCTCCAGGGTTCCTTCTTTCCTGGTCGTTGTCAGGAGGCCGTCGATGTCCATCATCCAAATTTTATTACGAGCTTCCGCTTCCGTTAGGCCGTCTGCTTCCAAAGCCTTCACGCAGAGATCCGCTATTCCAATCGCGGCCTAAAGATTATTTATTAGAGAAATCAGGGCTCGGAACTGCTCAAGCTTAAAAAAATAGTAAAATAGTAACCATACTCCTCTCAAAAAACTAACCGAAAAGTAACAATAATGTGGCAAAAAAGTAACCAAAAAGAAAGATTGTTTACTAAAAAGTCAAATTTTCCACCAAAATTATGAATCTTCAACAAAACAATTTATGTTTAAGAAAATAGTTCAACTTTTATCAGAATGGTTGAATTTTTTTGACTACAAAAAAATTGTATATAAAAAATCATCCATCATCCAAATTACTTCGTAATATTATTTTATTAAAAATTTTTACGATAATAGTTAAGGTAAAAATTAATAATAATTAATAATAATTAATTTATTAATTATTTATTTTTAAGTTTAATTATTAATTAATTAATTAAATTAATAATTAATAATAATAATAATAATTAATAATAATAACAGTTACAAAAACTAAACTGCAAATTCAAGCACTCAATATAAGTTTTTTTTAATTTTAAATTTTTTCAAAATTGAACCGTAAAATTTTGTTTGATTCAAACGCTTAATAATTTACGCGTATAAAATGGAAGCTTTTAACACTTTTCAATTGAAATTTTTTTTAACTAAAAGCCGTTAAACTGAAAAATCTTAACTTTTATAGATTGTACAGTTAAAAGATTAAAAAAAACAAACAGAAATCCACGCTATCATTTTCAATGCTGTGAATTGAAGAATTAATCAAAAAATTTATAAATTTTCAAAATTATATCCTTTTAAGCAACTCGAATTTTTCCTACAATTTTTTGAAAATCCTGCAAAAGTAAAAAAATTCTTTTTTGAAAATTGTATTAAATATTCTTTTTAAATGACCTAAAAAAATATACTGTTATTTTTTCTAGGAATTTTGATACGAACTTTTTATACATTTAAAACCTTTCAAAATGCTTAAAAAGTTTATAAATTTTGTGTTCGGAATTTTCGATCATCTGCTGTTTTCAATGTTTTTCAATATTTTTCACGTTTTAAATTATTCTCGAATCTTTTGAAAACTTCTAAATATATTTTAAAATTACTCAATTATGTTTCAAATTAATAATTGTTCAATTGTCATTTATTAATCGAAAAAAAAAATTTTCAATCTTTTTTAATTTTGCTCTTAATATTAATTTTTCAAAATAAAAAATAATTTTAAACCTTCTTAGCAAACTTAAGAATTATTTTGTTTTCTTAAAACCTTTAAAGATCCTTAAAAAGCTTCAAAATTTTCTTTCGAAATCTTCAACAATCTAAATTTATTTTTTTATTTCTCGAAATCTTTTCCAGTTTTAAAATAAGTTTGGACCTTCTCAAATCTTGTAAATATCTCTTAAACTAACTCACATTTTTTCTAAACTGATAATTGTTCAATTGTTATTTAACACTCTAAAATATTAACGATTCAAGGCTTTCTAATTTAAATATTTCAGTTTTAAATTCTTTAGTTTTTAATATTTGATTTATAATTGCCCATTTTTAATGGAAAGTAAAATATTTATAAATATCCCAAAAAAGTCTTCATTAATTAAAAAAATTCAAATTAAATGGTTAAAAATTGAATATTTTAGATTGAAACAATATTTGAATGGGATTTGGAATTGAATGAGAGCGTTTAATTATAAATTTATTAATTTGAAATTATTTCAGAATTAAGAATAGTTTATAAAGTTTCAATCGAAAGTTTACGTTTGTTTAAGTACTGAGGCTTTCAAATTGAAAAATTTATATTTCAACGTTAAAATCTGTAACTTGCTGAATTTTGAATAGATTCAGAATCTTCCTGTAAAAGCAATAATTGTTCAATTTTCAATAATCGAATTAAATTGTATTTTTTGTAAAGATTTTTAATTTTCTACAATAATTTTACGTAAAATTAAAAGTATTTTTGACATCAAACACCGAAATTAAAAAATGTAAAATCCTGTAGTTTTCTGTAATACCTTGTAGATTTTTACGACAAAGTAAAACACATATTATCAAGAAAAAGTTATACAAATTTTTGAATTATCGAAAGTTATACTTTATTGTTATTTTTTTTGCTTTTCTACAAGAAAATACAAGAAAAAATTAAGTATTTGTATTTAACTGCATTTTTTGTTAAATTTTGTAGATTTTTTACAAAAAAGTACTTGTTTTAACAAAAAATTACAGTTGTAGAAATGTTGTACTTTCTTGTAAACATTTCTTCCACCAGGGAATTTCTACCAAAAAAGACGAATTTTCAACAAAAAAATAAAGTTTTAACAAAAACTGTTCAACTTTTAACCGAATTTCAACCTAAGAAAAAAAATTCTTATAGAAAAATATAATACATAGTTCGATATTTCAACAAAAAAGATTTAAATTTTTAATTAAAAACTAGCAATTTTTGAATTTTTATCAGGATTTATAATAATTCAATTGATAGCCTTTTCTATACACTTTACATACAAACTAATTATTATTTTATTGTTATTCCCTAATTTTCCCGGCTCTAAAGTGCCAAATTTACTGAAAAATTAGATCTTTTACATTTTTCACAAGTTTTTAAATAATACGATTAATGAATTAATTCATTTCGTTATTTCCGGCAAAAAATGTAGCAAAAAGTAACCTTTTCATAAAATAAGTAAATTTTTCGTAACCGTAGATCAAAAAGTAACTAAGTTACTAAAAAGCAACCCGTTCCGAGCCCTGGACTATTGAAATAATATAATTTTTAGAGAAAGTATATTATTTATATAATATTTCGTTTTCGATTCCTTATCTTACCTCGCCAGCACCGAGAAAGACAAATCTGTTATCGGACATTTTCCTATTGGTTATCCTTTTTGAGGCGAGAATTCCGGCAACTGCAACTGCAGCAGTGCCTTGAATATCGTCATTGAATGTGCAGTAGGTGTCCCTATATTTGTCCAAAAAACGGAAGGCATTGTGGTTTCCGAAATCCTCAAACTGGAACAAAAAATGGGATAATTAAGTTTAATCAATTCTGCTTAAACAGGCTGGCCGCAAAACTTCATTTTCAACATTCCCGGCATTTTCCTTGATTTTTACCTAAACTATTTTTCAATTTTCGACGAACAGAATTTTACCAGAATTTATTAATTCAAAAGAACGAATTTTCAACGAAAGAGTTGAACTTTCGACCAAAAACGATTACTTTTTAACAAAATAGTTCAATTTTTAACAAAATAGTCAAATTTTTAGCCAAATACTTGATTTTTCAACCTACAAAGATCAATTATCAACCGAATAGTAGAATTTTCAAACAAACAAGTTTCAACTTCAAAAAAAAAAAATTGAATTTCCAACAACAAAAAAGATGAACTTGCTATTCAAAAGGACGGTTTTCTGTCCAAATAGACGAATTTTCAACAAAATAGTTGAATTTTAATTTAAAAACTTAAATTTTCAAACTAAAAATATAAATTTTCAATCAAATAGTGGAATTTGCAAACATAAAAGATTGAACTTCAACCAAAAGAAATTGCACATTTCTACAAAAAAAGATGAATTATCAATTTAAAAAAACGAATTTTAAACAAAATAGTCCAATTTTCAACCAAATAGTTGGATTTTCAACAAAATAATTAAATGTTCAATAAAATAGTTGAATTTTCAACCAAATAATTCACTTTCCAACCTACAAAGATAAATTTCAACAAAAAATGTAATACTTGATATTTCAATCAAAAGAGGTAAAATTTCTACCCAGCCAAATGATTTTTCAAACCAAGAAGATTAAATTTTTATCAAAAAAGACGAATTTTCAACAAAATATATGAATTTCAAAGCAAATAGTTGAATTTTCAACTATAAAAGATAAATTTTCAACAAAAAATGAAAAAGTTATACTTTCAGTAAAAAAGATTAATTTTCAAGAAAAAAAAAGAAACAAATTTTCAATAAAATAGTCCAGTTTTGAACCACAGAGGTGAAGTTTTAACTAAAATGATGAATCGGCAAGAAAAAAAAATTGATATTTAAGAAAGTTGTTCAACTTTTAACAAAAAAATACGAATTTCAAACCAAAAAGACGAATTTTCAAGAAATTACGTGAATTTCCAAAGAAATAATTGAATTTTCAACCAAAAAAGATAAATTTTTAAACCAAAAATGAAAAAATTAAACTTTCAGTCAAAAAATTAATTTTCAACAAAAAAGTTGAATTTTTATTTAAAAACTTAAATTGTCAATCTAAAAAAATCAATTTACAATCAAATAGTGAGATTTTCAAAAACAAAAAAGATTAAACTTCAACCAAAAGTAATTCCATTTTCAACAAAAAAAGATGAATTTTCATTCCAAAAAACGTATTTTTAACAAAATAGTCCAACTTTCAGTCAAAGAGATGAATTTTCAAAAAAATAATTAAATTTTCAATAAAATAGTTGAATTTTTAACCAAATAGTTGACTTTTCAACCTACAACGATAAATTCTCAACAAAAAATTAATAGCCGATATTTCAACCAAAAAGATGAAATTTCTACCCAAACAAATGAATTTTCAAGCCAAAAAGACGAATTTTGAACCAAGAAGATTAAATTTGTACCAAAAAAGACGAATTTTCAACAAAACACATGAATTTCAAAACAAATAGTTAAATTTTCATTTATAAAAGATAAATTTTCAACCAAAAATGAAAAAGTTATGTTTTCAATAAAAAAAATTAATTTTCAACAAAATAGTCAAGTTTTTAACCAAAGAGAGATGAATTTTCAGTTAAAATGATGAATCTGCAACCAAAAAAATTTATCTTCAACAAAAAAGTTGAATTTTTATTTAAAAACTTAAAGTTTGAAACTAAAAATATGGATTTTCAATCAAATAGTCGAATTTGCGAACATAAAAGATTAAACTTCAACCAAAAGAAATTGCACATTTCAAAAAAAAAAAGATGAATTTTAAACAAAATAGTCCAATTTTCAGTCAAATAGTTGGATTTTCAACAAAATAATAAAATGCTCAATAAAATAGTAGAATTTTCAATCAAATAGTTCACTTTTCAACCTACAAAGATAAATTTCAACAAAAAATGTAATAGTTGATATTTCAATCAAAAAAGGTGAAATTTCTATCCAGCCAGATGATTTTTCAAACAAAAAAGATGAATTTTCAACCGAAAAGATTAAATTTGTACCAAAAAAAAAACGAATTTTCAACAAAATAGACCCATTTCAAAGCAAACAGTTGAATTTTCGACTATAAGAGATAAATTTCCAACCAAAAATGAAAAAGTTATACTTTCAGTAAAAAAGATTAATGTTCAAGAGAAAAAAAAATTTCAACAAAATAGTCCAGTTTTGAACCAAAGAGATAAATGTTGAACTAAAATGATGAATCAGCAACAAAAAAATTAATCCTCATGAAAATTGTTCAACGTTTAACCAAAAAATACGAATTTGCAAACCAAAAAGACGAATTTTCAACATAATACATGAATTTCCAAACAAACAGTTGAAGTTGCAACTGAAAACAAATTTTTAACCAAAAATGAAAAAGTTTTACTTTCAGAATAAAATTCACTTTAAACAACAAAAAAAGAATTTTCAACAAAAAAGTTTAATTTTTATTTAAAAACTTAAAGTTTCAATCTAAAAAGATGAATTTTCAATCAAATAGTGGAATTTAAAAAAAAATTAAACTTCAATCAAAAGCCGTTCCATTTTCAACAAAAAAAGATGAATTTTCATTCCAAAAAACGTATTTTTAACAAAATAGTCCAATTTTCAGCCAAAGAGTTGGATTTTCAACAAAATAATTAAAGTTTTAACAAAATAATTAAATTTGCAATAAAATAGTTGAATTTTCAACCAAATTGTTGACTTTTCAACCTACGAAAATAAATTCTCAACAAAACATGTGATAGTTGATATTTTAACCAAAAAAGGTGAAATTTCTACCCAAACAGATACACTTTCAAACCATAAAAGACGAATTTTTCAAAACAAATAGTTGAATTTTCATTTATAAAAGACAAATTTTCAACCAAAAATGAAAAAGTTATATTTTCAATAAAAAAATTAATTTTCGACAAAATAGTCAAGTTTTTAGCCAAAGAGGTGAATTTTCAGTTAAAATGATGAATTTGCAACCAAAAAAATTAATCTTCAAGAAAATTGTTCAACTTTTAAACAAAAAATACAAATTTTGAACCAAAGAGGTGAATTTTCAACTAAAATGATGAATCGGCAACCAAACAAATTAATATTATTTAAGAAAGTTGTTTAATTTTTAACCAAAAAACACGAATTTGCCAACCAAAAAGACCAATTCATTTTTTTTAAAAGTTGCATTTTTAAACAAAAAATATGAGATTACAACTAAGAAGATAAGTTCATGAAAAGACGAATTTTCAATTAAAAAAAGATCAATTTTGAACAAAAAATTAAATTAAAAAAACAAATTTTCCAGAAAATAGTTACATTTTTAGCCAAAGAGATGAACCGTAAACCAAAAAAACAAAAAATTTTTAACCAACAACAATAAGACGAATTTTCAACCGAAAAGATTAATTCTCAATTAAAATTATAAATATGAAAAAAAAAGAATTTTCAACAAAGCAGTTCCACTTTTAACCAAAAAACCACAACATGTTAACCAAAAAGAGGAATCTTCTATAAAACAGTTAAATTTTCAACCGCAAATATTAATTTTTCACCAAAAAGAACAATTTTTAACTAAATAGTTTTATTTTCAAGTAAAGAGATGAATTTTCATCAAATACAGATTTTTCAGTAATGAAAGAAAGAAAAGTACGAATTTGCAAGTAATAAAAAAAATCAATTTTCTCCCAAAAGTGGAAAAGTTACAATTTCAGTTGAAAAAATAATTTCAAACCAAACCAAAAAACGAGTATTCAAAAAAATAGTTAAATTTTCAACAAAAGAGTTAAACCTTTATAAAAAAAACGAATTTTCAACCAAAGAGATGAATTTTTCCCAAACTGATAAATCTTCAGAAAAAAAGAATGATTGTTTAACAAAGTGGTTTCAAAATCAACCAAGTAGTTGACTTTTCTACCAAAAAAGATGAATTCTCAACCAAAAAAGGCAAATTTTCAACAACAAAAATTTTAATTCTCAACCAAAGAATAACAATTTGCAACCGAACAGTTGCACTTTTAACCATAAAAGAAAAAAATTCTACCGAAAAAGATGAATTTTTAAACCAAAAAGACGATTTTTCGAAAAAATAGTTGAATTTTCAACAGAACAGTTGAACTTTCAACCAAATAATAACATTTGTAAATAAAAATATAACCATGAGGAGGAAGCAGCTGAAAATTTTGCGGAACAATAAAATTCTCTAACTTTTCTCTGATTGCCAGATTCTCCCTGATGTACGGCCAGCCATATTTAAAGTGTCATGGGAAACTACAATTCTTGAATTATTAATTGATTCATTAATTTTTCGGGAAGAACTTTTTAAATTAAATTAAATTAATTTTTTAAATTTTCATTTAATTTTAAATTTTAGGTAATATATTTCTTAAATACTACATGAAATTCTAAACATTTTAGTACATTTCCAATTTTTTTTAAATACTTCACTTCTGAGAGAAAAATATTTTTTTTAAAAGTATCGAAACCCCTATTAAAACAACCCTGTGTCCTTGAAACGTCACATCCTGCAAAACGCTGAACCAATCAGAATACTGGTATGCAGTTCCATTGACTAACGAAGTATCCAGCTGGCAAAAAAATTTGTGACCATCCAGATGCCGACTTTTGTCACATTCGCACTGCCACAATTTACAAATCCCGGTTTTAGTGAAATTCTAAGCATTTTAAACATCTTTTTGGTCTCTTCTTCATACTTTAATAAAGATAATAAACGTGAAAATAGGTTATGTTTACTCCAATCACTAGCGGCCATATTGATTCCTCCATCAACTACGCTAATCAGACTGATCTTTACTTTCGACGCTGGCCCAATCAGAACGCCTTATCTTCCCGCCAAAAATTTAAAAAGTATACTTTGTAAACAAAACCAAAAAAATATTCAAACTCATTTAAAAAAAACTGTCCTCAAGTAATTATATTCAATTTTTAGTGCTCTTTTAATTGTACTAGGATAAAAAAATATATTTTAAAATATGCAACAACCCCATTGTCAAATATAAGTTATTCACCTGAATGAGGACATTCTGTCCGTACTTTCGGACACAGGCAGCCATGAACTCATCAAGTAATTCGTCATACTCAGCACCTTGACTTCTAGGCTTGTTCAGCCCAATATAATGAGGATCGTTCCTCAATTGCTCGTTATTCGTTCCTACATCGAGAGTGATTGGCAGACACTGATGAGGTTTTATTCCGGCTAACGCCGTATAGAGTGCCAATTTTCCTACGGGAATTCCCATGCCGCAAGCTCCAAGGTCACCCAATCCCAGAATGCGTTCTCCATCAGTGACACAAATTGCTCGTACGGACTGTTCAGGCCTAGAATTGGAAATGAGTTAGTTCCATTTATATTTAGCCTTGAACCAGAATAGAGAAACTTCCTCGAACCAGAAAATTATTGTCAATTAGAGATTCTCTGGCAGAAACCGTCTTCCGTAACACAAGAAAAGCTATAAAACCACATTTGCTTTCGCATTACTCAATCTTACAACAGAGGGAAACTTAAAATAACAATTTTAAGAGGTAATGAAGATTATGACAACTGGCGAATATCTGGCAAGAACTGGTCCAGGGTGGCCGCTTTGATAGAGAAAAAATTCCCAGTTTTTTCCGGTTTGCAAATATTTTTCTCTGTAATTGAAATTAAAAAATTTGAACGCTTAAAACTTAATTCTTTCATTTGAAGTAACAGGGTGGCGATTCGGCAGACGATTTCAAATTCCCGGTCATTTCCCGATTTTTCCCGGTAATTTGTTTCAATTTTCCCGGTAAACTAAAAGTAACATATTCACATTTGCCACAAAACGCAAAAATTTATTTTAATTCATGACAATCATTCTAAACATCCTTTAACACAACAGAACAAAAAGAATCAAAATAAATTAATTTTGAAACAGATACTTAAATTTTCCACTGAAAAAAAAACAACGGATTTTCAACAAAATAGTTCAACTTTCAACCAAAGTGAAGAATTTTGAAATAAAATTATGAATCTTCAACTGAAATTGTAGAATTTTAAACCAAAAAGATGAATTTTCAATTAAAATGATGAATATTTAACTGAAATACTTGAATTTTCAAACAAAAAGATTAATTTTCTAACAAAAAATACCATTTTTCAACAAATTACATGCATTTTTAATGAAATAGTTAAATTTTCAATTAAAGAAGACAACATTTTAACAAAACAGTTGAATTTTGAACTAAAAAAACTAAATTTTCAACAGAAAATGGAATAGTTACATTTTTAGATGAAAAAATAATTTTCAACCTAACTGATGAATTTTCAATTAAAATTATGAATCTTCAACAGCAATACTTGAATTTTAAACCAAAAATGTGAGTTTTCAATCACAACAATGAATGTTCAACTGAAAAAGTTGAATTTTCAACAAAAAAAGAATTAATTTTTTACTAACAAAGATAATGGTCAACCAAAACTTAAATAATTAATTTTTAAAGTTAAAAAAATCAAGGTTCAACCAAAAATTGAATAATTAAACTGTTAGTGAAAAAATGAATGTTCAACCAAAAAGATGAATTTTTAAATAAAATTATGGAATATTCAACTGGAATAATAGTTATATTTTCAGTTTAAACAAAAATAATTTTCAACCAAAAAATAAACAAATTTTCAAAAAAAAAAATAGTTTAATTTTTGGCAAAAAAATTCCTTTTCATCCAAAGAAAAAACAAGTTTTCAAACAAATTGCTCATTTTTTAACCAAAGAAATGAATTTTTAATTAAAATGATGAATATTTAACTGGAATACTTGAATTTTCTACTAAAAAATGAGTTTTTAATCAAAAAGATTAATTTTCTACCAAAAAATACAATTTTTTAACAAATTATATGCATTTTTAACGAAATAGTTGAATTTTCAATTAAAGGAGACAAAATAGTTGAATTTTGAACTAAAAAAAATAAATTTTCAACAGAAAATGGAATAGTTATATTTATAGTTAAAAAAATAATTTTCAACCTAACTGATGAATTTTCAATTAAAATGATGAATCTTCAACAGCAATATTTAAATTTTAAACCAAAAAGGTGAGTTTTCAATTATAACAATGAATGTTCAACTGAAAAAGTTGAATTTTCAACAACAAAAAAATTAATGTTTACTAAAAAAGATAATTGTCAACCAAAACTTAAATAATTATTTTTTTAAATTAAAAAAACTAAGATTCAACCAAAAAAGACGAATTTTCAACTATGATTTTTCAACCAAAAATTGAATAATTAAACTGTTAGTGAAAAAATAAATTTAAAACTAAAGAGATGAATTTTTAAATAAAATTATAGAATATTCAACTGGAATAATAGTTACATTTTCAGTTTAAACAAAAATAATTTTCAACCAACAAAGAAACAAATTTTCATCAAAATAGTTAAATTTTCGTCAAAAAAATGCTTTTTCATCCAAAGAAAAAACAAGTTTTCAAACAAATTGCTCATTTTTCAATCCAAGAAATGAATTTTTAATTAAAATGATGAATATTGAACTGGAATACCTGAATTTTCTACTAAAAAATGAGTTTTTAATCAAAAAGATTAATTTTCTACCAAAAAATACAATTTTTCAAAAAATCACATGCATTTTTAACGCAATAGTTTAAAGAAAACAAAATTTCAACAAAATAGTTGAATTTTGAACTAAAAAAAATCCAGTTTCAACCGAAAATGAAATAGTTACATTTTTAGTTGAAAAAATAATTTTCAACCTAACTGATGAATTTTCAATTAAAATGATGAATCTTCAACAGGAATAGTTAAATTTTCAACAACAAGAAAATAAATTTGTACTAAAAAAGATAATTGTCAACCAAAACTTAAATAATTAATTTTTAAATTTAAAAAAATCAAGATTCAACCAAAAAAGACGAATTTTCAACTATCATTTTTCAACCAAAAATAGAATAATTAAACTTTTAGTGAAAAAATGAATGTTCATCCAAAGAGATGAATTTTTAAATAAAATTATGGAATATTCAAATGGAATAATAGTTACATTTTCCGTTTAAACAAAAATAATTTTCAACCAAAAAATAAACAAATTTTCAACAAAATAGTTAAATTTTCGGCAAAAAAATTCCTTTTCATTCAAAGAAAAAACAAGTTTTCAAACAAATTGCTCATTTTTCAACCAAAGAAATGAATTTTTTATTAAAATGATGAATATTTAACTGGAATACTTGAATTTTCTAGTAAAAAAATGAGTTTTTATTCAAAAAGATTAAATTTCCAACAAAAGGATTAATTTTCTAGCAAAAAATACAATTTTTCAACAAATTACATGCATTTTTAACGAAACAGTTGAATTTTCAATTGCAGAAGACAAAATTTCAACAAAATAGTTGAATTTTGAACTAAAAAAAATCAATTTTCAACAGAAAATGGAATAGTTACATTTTTAGTTGAAAAAAATAATTTTCAACCTAACTGATGAATTTTCAATTAAAATGATGAATCTTCAACAGGAATAGTTGAATTTTAAACCAAAAAGACGAGTTTCCAATTAAAACACTGAATCTTCAACTGAAATAGTGTTGAATTTTCAACAACAAAATTAATTTTTACTAAAAACGATAATTGTCAACCAAAACTTAAATAATTAAGTTTTAAGTTAAAAAAATCAAGGTTCAACCAAAAAAGAAGAAATTTTCAACTATCATTTTTCAACGAAAAATACAATGATTGTACTGTTAGTGAAAAAATGAATGTTCATCCAAAGAGATGAATTTTTAAATAAAATTATGGAATATTCAACTGGAATAATAGTTACATTTTCAGTTTAAACAAAAATAATTTTCAACCAAAAAATAAACCAATTTTCAACAAAATAGTTAAATTTTCGGCAAAAAAATTCCTTTTCATCCAAAGAAAAAACAAGTTTTCAAACTAATTGCTCATTTTTTAACCAAAGAAATGAATTTTTAATTAAAATGATGAATCTTCAAAAAAAATTAATTTTTAACAAGAGTTTAACTTTCAACCAAGTAATTTCATTTCTAACCTAGAAGATGAATTTTCAACTAAAATTATAAATATTTAACTAGATTCATCCAAACTGTTGAATTTTTAACTAGAAAAGATCAATTTTCAACTAAAAATGGAACAATTAAATTTTCAGTTGAAGAAATTAATGTTCAACCAAACTGATTTATTTTCAACTAAAATGATGAATCTTCAACTGGAATAGTTAAATTTTATACCTACCAAAAAGATGAATTTTTAACCATAACCAAAAAAACGGATTTTGAACAAAATAGTTAATTACTGGAATAGTTAAATTTTTAGTTAAAAAATTAATTTTCAACACAGTAGTTACATTTTCGAAAAGTGATGAATTTTCAATTAAAATGATAAATCTTCAAACAAAAAAATTAACTCTTAACAAAAGAGTTTGACTTTTAACCGCAAATAGTTGAATTTTTAACTAAAAAAGATAAATTCTCAACGAACAATGTAACACAATTTTCTATTATAACTCAGAAATATTTCCCCTTTGAAATACTACTTCTACTGAAAGAGGGAACTTTTAAATTGTGATGAATTCTGACTTGGAATACGGATTTTTTAAACTCCTTTCTTCTAGATCCCAATTATAATTCTTTAAGAAATTCCCGTTCCATGTCCATGTTCCAGCCCTGTTCCAAGTGAAATTATATTTCTTTATGGAAACTCCCGGTCCTAAAATAAAAACGATAATTATTTTATAAAATTCCCTGTTCCAAGTCAGGATAAAACTGCAAATAAAAGCACTCAAAGTGGAACTCTTTTGAATTTTAAACTTTTAAAATTGAAGCTTAACCAATGTTTTATTTAAACGTTCAATAATTTACACGTATAAAATGGAAGCTTTTAACACTTTGCAATTGAACAATTCAAAATTAAATGCCATTAAACTACAAAATGAAAATTTTGGAATTTTTATAAATTTAGCAGTTCAAAGATTTCTGGTTAAAAAATATAAATCCATGATGCTATTTTCAAATCTCTGAATGAAAATTAATCATTCGTTTCAATTCGCATTGAAAAAAAAGGTTAAAAATAAAACACGTCCCTTTTCCAATTCAGTACAAAATTGAAAATAAAAAGTTCCCCCGTTTCATCTGAATGTTAAAAATATCAAATTTGCCCCCCCCCCGGCTAAAAAAAATGTTAAAAAGAAAAAATTGGCTTCTTGAAATTCAGAAAAACAACTAAAACCAAAATTTCCTCCCTTCGAACTTGCTAAAATCTTAGAAACAAAAAATATCCCTTTTCCAATTCATAAAAAGTTGAAAATCGAAATTTCCTTCATTCCAAATTCACAATAAAAAATTACCCCCTTCCTATCCAGAAAAAATATTGAAAATAAAAAGTTCCGTCCTTCAAAAAAATGTTCAAAAGGAAAAATAGCCTCTTTCAATTCAGAAAAAAATATAAAAAATGTCGTTCCTTCGAGTGCAATAAAAATGTTAAAAAACAAAAAATTTCCCTCTCCCAATTCAGAAAATAAAAATTCTTCCCCTAAACTCAATAAAACTTATAAAAACAAAAAAGGTCTTCTTACAATTCAGAAAAAGATGAAAATCAAATTTTTCTCCCTTCCAACTTGATAAAAATCTTAAAAATAAAAAAAGAGTTCTCTTAATTTGGAAAAAGATTAAAACCGTAACATCCTCCCTTTCCAATTGGATAAAAATCCTTAAAAACAAAAAATACCCCTTTTCCAATTGAGAAAAAGTTGAAAATCGAAATTTCCTCCCTTCCAACTAAACACAAACATTAAAAAAAAATTACCCCCTTCCCATCCAGAAAAAAGATTTAGAATAAAAAGTTCTAGCAATCAAAAAAACGTCTAAAAGGAAAAATAACCTCTTCCAATTACAAAATTTTCAAAGTAAAAAATTTTCCTCTTACAATTCAGAAAAATAAATTCTTCCCCTAAACTCAATAAAACCAAAAAAGGGCCTCTTACCATTCAGAAAAATCCAACTAAGCACAAACATTCAAAATAAAAAATTACCCCCTTCCCATCCAGAAAAAATATTTAAAAAAAAAGTTCCACCCATAAAAAAAACGATAAAAAGGAAAAATAGCCTCTTCCAATTCCAAAATGTGAAAAATAAAAAATTTGCCTCTCCCAATTCAGAAAAAAATTAAAAATAAAAAATTCTTCCCCTAAACTCAATAGAACTTATAAAAACAAAAAAGGGCTGCTTAAATTCGGAAAAAGATAAAAACCAAAATTTCCTCCCTTCCAACTCGAATAAAACTCATAAAAATAAAAAAATTTCCTTCCAATTCATACAAAATTGAAAACCAAAGTAAATAAAAATAATAAAATTAATAAAAATCAATGAAAATTTTTAAAATAAAAAATTTTCCTCTTTCCATTCGGAAAAAAATTTGAAAATAAAATAGGCCTCTTCCAATTCAGAAAAAAAATAAGAAAAACTTCATCGCTTCTAACTCAATAAAAATTATAAAAGCGAAAAAAGGGCCAGTTACAATTCATAAAAAGATAAAAAACAAAATTCCCTCCCTTCCAACTCGATAAAAATCTTAAAAATAAAAAAATATCTCTCTTCTAATTCAGAAAAAGACGAAAAACGAAATTTTCTCCTTTCCATTTCAATAAAAATATTAAAAATAAAAAATGACCCTCTTCCAATTCAGAAAAAAGATCGAAAATAAAAAGGGCCCCTCTTCAAAAAAATGCTAAAAGGAAAAAATAGCATTAACTATTATTTTAACCAAGTGATTAAATTGTGTACATGAATTTTCAACACAGATCCATTTTCAACCAAAAATAGAATAGTTAAATTTTCAGTTAAAAAAATGAATTTTCAAAAACAAAAAACGAATTTCTAACAAAATAGTTTAATCCTCCATAAAAAAAATAAATTTAAACCAAACAACTATATTTTTAACAGAAACGGTGAAATTTCTACCAAGAAAAGAATTTTCAAACAATTTTTAATCTTAAGAAATTTGTTTTATGTTTTCAACAAAAGTTTTAAATCTTCCAAGCATTTTTAAAATAATTCCAATTTTTTCTAAATGTTTTTAAAAATTTCGCATAAATTTCTAAACCTGCTAAATATCTTTTTAAAAAATCCTCATTTTCCTAAAGTTGATGAAAATTTTTGCATAATTAGAAAAATTGCTTTAAAATATTCCGGTTTTTTTTTGTCAATTTTGGAATTATTTTGAAATATTCTCTTGAAATATATTTTTCAAAATAGAAAATAATAAAAAAATTCTCCAGAAACTTAAGAAAATTTTGTTGTTCCTTTGGAATCTTTGAAAATTCCCCGGTTTTATTTTAATTCCCGGCTATTTACCGGTATCAAAAAATCCCCGGTTTCCTGGTCCAGTGGAAACTAGGGTACCCCAAAATTTTTTTTCGAATTTTTATGAATAACGCCCGGAAATTTGTTCGAATCCACAAAAAAATAAACCCATTTAAAAAAATATTATATTTAGAGGTGGCGCAAACCCCATGAAGTTTAACACGTATTTCCCATAAGAAGAAAATAAGTTTTTGTAAATTTTTTTCAGAATCCTCAATATTAGCTGAATCGAGTTGAAACTCAACATTTCTCTTCACGATTAGCCATAGAATACGAAGAAAATATATCTTTTCAAATATCATCCACATAAGTCTGCTTTATAGAATCCCAAAAACCCCATAAGTGAAAAAATGGGTTTCTCGAGTTTTTTGCGCTAATTATGACTTTTCTCGCGATTTCTTAAATTCGAATTGTTTCTAATACATAAAATACTACTTTATACTGATAATTAGATGTTGAAATACATTTTTTAAACAATTTATTTTGTTTTTAGGAATTTTCTCTTAAAATGGAGATAGAAAGTCGCGGTTTTTTCAAAAATTCTCCACTTTTTGTCCAATTTTACATTAGAGAGAGGTAATATTTCATTAATTTTAACAAACATAATTGTTTAAACAATTTATTAATATTGTTAAAAATATTCTCTTCGAATAATGCTAGAAAATTGCAGATTTTTTCTGAAATTTTCTACTTTTTGTTCACTTTTCACTTGGAGTGAGTTAATAATTAATTAAAGTTAACAAAATTATTTGTTTAACCAATTTATTATCATTATTATTATTATTAATATTCAATTTGAATAATGCTAGAAAGTTGCGGTTTTTTCTGAATTTTAAAACTATTTGTCTACTTTTCACATAGGGTGAGTTAATAATTAATTCAATTTAGCACAAATAATTATTTAAACAAATTATTATTGTTTATAACTATCTTTTTCTTTATTAATGCAATATAGTTGCGGTTTCTTCTGAAATGTTTAACTTTTTACCCACTTTTTACTTAGTAAAGTAATAAATCAAGCAAGTTAACAAACATAGTTGTTTAAACAATTAATAATTATTTATAACTATCTTCTCTTAGATAAGTGCTAAAAAGTTGCGATTTTTTCTGGACTCATAAACTTTTTGCATATTTAAACAATTGGTTATTAATAATAATAGTTAGTAATAAGTGAAACTCAACAAGAATCATTTTTTAAATAGTATTTTACTTTTTTAAGTGAATTATTCTTGCTCTTTTCCCAATGTTTAAAAAAATTAATTTAAACAAAAAACTATCTTACACAAGAGACAAAAACAAAGAATGGAATAATTAGGAGTAGGTGGGAGAGCTAGGTGTATAAATGACTTGTAATTTTTTTTTTTAATTACGACAGGAAGTTTATTGCGAAGCGTAAAAAATTTGGAATTGAACATATTTTGATATCAGCCCCCCTCCAGCAAAATATATTCACGAAAAAGAAAGAGATTGTTTAAAATATGTTTCTCCCTAATGTTTATTTATCATTTATTCATAACTAAAGGAAAAGCAAAGTTAAACATTTCAGAAGAAACCGCAACTTTCTAGCACTTATGAAAGAGAAAATAGTCATAAACAATAATAAATTGTTTAAACAACTATTTTTATTAACTCGCATTAATGAAAAGTGAAAAGTGGGCAAAAAGTTAAAAATTTCAGAAAAAAACCGCAACTATCTGGCATTAATATAGATGAAGATAGTTATTAACAATGATAATTTGTTTGAAGAATTATTTTTGTTCAACTTAAATAATTATTAAGCCACTCCAAGTGAAAAATAGACAAATAGTTTAAAATTTCAGAAAAAACCGCAACTTTCTACCATTATGCAAAGAGAATATTATTAACAATAATAATAGATTGTTTAAACAATTATTTTTGTTACCTTGAATTAATTATTACTTCACTCTCATTGAAAAATGGACAAAAGTTGAAAAATTCAGAAAAAAACCGCAACTATTTAGTATTAATATAGAAGAAGATAGCCATAGACAATGATAATTCGTTTAACAAATTATTTTTGCTATATGAAATTGATTAATATTAATGAACTATACCTTTCCCTGATTGAAAATTGGACAAAATTTGGACAATTTTTGAAAAAACTGCGACTTTCTATCTTCATTCTAAGAGAAAATTTGCTTAAAAAAATAGTAAATTGTTTAAACAATTTATGTAAACATCTAATTATCAGTATAAAGTAGTGTTTTATGTGTCAGAAACAATTTTCATTAAAAAAACCGCAAAGAAAATCATAATTAGCGCCAAAAACTCGCACACCCCATTTTTTCACTTATGGGGTTTTTTGGGATCCTATAAAAAAAATCTATGGGGTGATATTTGAAAAGCAATATTTGTTTCGTATTCTATGGCTAATTTTGAAGAGAAATGTTGAGTTTCAACTCGATTCAGCTAATATTGAGTACTCAGAATAAAATTTGCAAAAACGTCTCTTTTTCTTATGGGGTTTGCGTCACCTCTAAAAATCATTTTTTTTCAACGAAAAAAAATGGATTCATTTTTGTGTGGATTCGAACAAATTTCCGGGTGTTAATTATAAAAATTCGAAAAAAAAAAATTTCAATGAATTTTTGGACCACCTTAGAGGACACTAGCGTGGTCCAAAAAAATTATTTTTCTGTTTTTTTAAAGTCTCACCCCCTCATTTTATGTCTTTTGGTGAAAGAAAATTTTCCTAATTTTTTGAGATTTAAAAAAAAATGTTTAGGGGTAGGGCACGACCTTTAAAGTACCCCAAAGTGTTAAAATTTCAGTAAGTCCTTGAATTTTAAAAAGAATCGTGAAAACTTTACAACGATGTTGTAAAACTACCATGTGAGCAGTATAAAGCCTGAAATTTTTTTTTCAAATTTAATTTACCCCCGAATTTGCCAAAAATCACCCCTTAAGATACTAAAAGTAATTTTTAAGTGTTTTTTTTTTAATTTTATGAAAGTAAAATGAAAATTTAAGCGGCAAATTATATAAAAACTTTCATTATACAAATATGAAAAATAGTGCCCTTAAAATAAAATTTTTTCCCCTTTTCACCCTTAATAATCCATAAAAAATTACATTTTCTTTCTTTAAAACTGATTATTAAAAAAATTTAATATAAATTTCTTTAAATTGAAAGAAAATGTAATTTTGTATGGATTATTAAGGGTGAAAAGGGGAAAAATGTTTATTTTAAGGGCACTATTTTTCATATTTCAGGGTGTCCAGCGATTCCTAGTAAGAAAATTAAAGGTCTTTTCCAGGTTTTCCAAGTCAGGGTTTATGATACACAAAAGATGAAGCATTTTATTTTTGTATTGGCCAACAAGTTCTAATGAAAGCAGAATCATAAATAAACAAATTGCTAATTTTTTTCGGACATAAGTTATATTTGTGAAATGTTTGGGAATATTTTTAAGTCTTTGTAAAGTTTTTGAAATCCTTGAAATTTTTCAAATCTTTGAAATATCTGTGAAATCTTTCTTTACTCTTTTTTTGTGAAAACTTTAAAATCAAAGTAATAAAAAAGAATTACTTTTTCACAAAATTGTTCAATTTTCAATAAAATATATAAACTTTTAACCAAATAGTTGAATTTTCGAACGAATACATAAATTATGAAACGAAAAAATTAATTTTCTATTCAAAAAGGCGAATTTTCAACCAAAACAAAAATTTCAACCAAATAGTTGAATTTTAAACAACAAAATTGTCAACAAAAATTGAAAGAATTAATTTTCAGTTACATAATTAATTTTTAACCAAAAAAGAACGAATTTTTAACAAGTAGGGAATTTTTTAACCACAAAATGAATTTTGAACTAAAATCATTGCAATCTTTTGAAATCTTTTCAATTTTATTGAACACTTTTGAAATTGTTTAAAACCTTTGAAATGTTCTGAAATCTTTGAAACCCTTTGAAATTTGTTCAATTCTTGAAATGTTTTGAAGTCCTTATAAATTCTTTGGAATACTTGTGAAATCTTGCCTACATCTTTTGTATTTATTTGAAATCACTGGAATATTTGAAATCTTCGTGAAATATTTTGAATTTTTCTAATAAAATGTGAACTCGTTTAAAATCTTTGAAATGTTTTGTATTTTGGCGTACTGTGCCCTTTTATAAATCTTTGATATTCGTGAAATCTTTTAAAATCCTTATGGATTCTTTGAAATATTTGTGAAATCTTTCTCAAATCTTTTGTATTGGTTTGAAATCATTGACATATTTGAAATCTTTTGAAATATTCTAAAAATTTTGAAATTATTTAAAATCTTTGAAATCTGGTGTACTGTTCTCTTTTTGAAATCTTTTAAATTCTTATATTCTTTTGAAATCTTTGAAATATTTGTGAAATCGTTTGTATTCATTTGAAATCATTAAAATATTTGAAATCTTTTAAAATTTTCGTAAGATCTTTGAAATCATTGAAATCTTTTTAAATCTTCTCAAATTTAGTGAAACCTTTTGAAATTGTTTGAAATGTTTGAAATGTGGTGTAATGTATCCTTTTTCAAATGTTTTGGAATCCTTATGAATTCTTTCAAATGTTTATGAAATCTTTTGTATTTAATTGAAATCATTATAATATTTGAAATCTTTGTGAAATATTCGAAATCTTTGTGAAATCTTGTCTACACACCTTTTTCAAATCCTCGAAATCCTTTTCAAGTCTTTGAGTAAGTTGAATATCACAAAAAAATGTATACTTCAACATTCTATATTAGCGGAGAAGAAATTAAAAACTTACAGAACTATTCACAATGTTCATTGCAATCTATAAAATAATTCGTAAAGTCTACAAAAAGTCCCTTGAAATCTCTTTATTCTGTAATGAACAAAAGAGTTTTGAAAGTAAAACAAAAATTGAAATTCAAGGTTCTCGTGAAAAATTCAAGGAGATTTCCAGGTTTTCAAGGTCGCTGGACACCTTGATATTTGTATATTAAAATTTTTTATATAATTTTCCACTTAAATTTTCATTTTACTTCCATAAAATTCAGAAAAGACACTTAAAAATTACTTTTTAGTGTCTTCAGGGGTGAGTTTTGGCAAAGTTGGGGGTAAATTGAATCTTTAAACAAAAATTTCAGGCTTCATACTGCTCACATGGTAGTTTTACATAATCGTTGTAAAGTTTTTACGATTCTTTTTAAGAACCAAGAAATTACCGAATTTTGAACACTTAGGGGTACTTTAAAGGCCGTGCCCTACCTCTAAACACTTTTTTAAAAAACTCAAAAAAAAGGACATTTTTTGTCACCAAAAGACACAAAATGAGGGAGTGAGACTTTAAAAAATCAGAAAAATAATTTTTTTGGGCCACCCTAGTGGACACCCTGTAGTCACCTTGATGGGGATGACGGAATAAATAATAAAAGCGTCAATTGGCTTGTACTAACCAGTTGTTGAGGATCTCATAAACGTGGCCCTTGTCATAGATGGTGATGAAGAGTCCACGTGGTCTGCGATAAATAACACCAAACTTCTGGCACGCGAGTCCCACGGTTGGCGTGTAGACGATGGGCATCATCTGCTCGATATTCTCGCTCAAGAGACGGAAAAATAATCTCTCGTTCCTCTCCTATTATCCAAGGTCTCTCATTGTAGCTCATAAAGGTTTTACTTACTCGGTCAGCATTTTTTTCCGCTTTTTTTTCGGCTTATCACTCACCTGCAGTTCGACCAAATAGAGGTACCGGTTCAGATCTTCCGTGTACTTCATCACAGACGCTTTGCAGAGAGCTAGCTGTTCATCCTGCGTTTTAAATCTAGGGGGCTGAAGACCATGGATCCCGAGAGATATCCTTTCCTTCAGGGTGAAGGCTAAACCCTACGACATAAAGACAGGGTTTTATCCACTTTTTGGCTGAATTCATAAAGGGGCCGTCCATAAACTCAGTTGCCAATTATGGGATATTTTCGAACCCCTCACCCCCTCACACCCACCAAACCCCTCGTTGATGAGAATTTTCAAAAAAATGTTTGAACTCTCGACCCATTCAAACCTAAAAAAACGAATTTTCAAGAAAAAAATTAATTTTTAACCAAAAAGGTCCATTAAAACCCAGAAAGTTAATCTTTTAAGCAAAATAGACGAATTTTCAAAAAAATAGTTGAGATTTTAAACAAATAGTCACATCCAAGAAGATGACTTTAAAAGAAAAGTTGAATTTTCAACTGATTAATTAAATTTTTAACAAAATATTTGAATTTTTAACCGTGTAGTTGAATTTTCAATCAATAAAGGTGCATTTTCAACCGAATGGTCGTATTTTCAGACAAAAAAAGATTAAAATTCAACAAAAAACAGTTGAATTTTCAACAAAAAGATCCATTTTAATTGAATTTTAATATTTACAGTTGAATATTTAACAGAATCGTCCACTTTCAAGATGAATTTTTAATCAATAAGGATGAATAATCACAAAACAGTGGAGTTTTCAACTAAAAAATATGAATTTTCAATCAAATAGTTAAATTTTCAACCTAAATAGTTGAATTTTCAACTTAAAAGTTGAATTTTCAACAAAAAAGTTTAGTTTTGAATCCAAAAATATGAATCTTCAACAAAAAAGTTAATTTTCAATCAAATAATTGAATTTTCTACCAAATTATTAAATTTTCAAGCCAAATTTGCTATAATACAGTTAAATTTTCAACCAAAAAATATAAATTTTCAAAAAGAAAAGTTAATTTTCAACCAAATAGTTGGATGTTAGCCTAAAAATACGAATTTTTAACAAAATTTTGAAGTTTCAAGAAAATATATTTAGTTTTGAACCCAAAAATATGAATCTTCAACAAAAAAGTTAATTTTCAATCAAATAATTGAATTTTCTACCAAAGTATTAAATTTGCAAGCCAAAGGACCCCGCACAAAATACCAAGAAAAAAACGTTCAGTCGTTTGAACTTAAACCGGCTGGAATGTATTCTATAAGGTGTCCCGAATAAAAGTTAGGATGTGCACTAGGTCCAAAAAGTCCTTAGGTTTCGAGTTACAGGCACTTGAAGGTTATAAAATGACGATCTTTATATTATATGATTTTCAACTTTCTGAGCGCTATACTGACTTCATATCGTGATTTCAGACTAAGTGATCAGAACAAGAGTTCTAGGAATGTAAGTAAGGTACCTTGTGATGGCCTTGTCTGTGTCCTTGACCCGTATTCTGAAGGACATTTGAAGGTCAACTTACTTCTTTTTCAATGGAACCCATCTTTTACTTTTCATTTTTAAACAACAAGTTTTTTCAATAGAATGTAAGTAAGCTACCTTTTGATGTCCTTATCTATGACCTTGACCCGCATTCTGAGGTCTTTTGAAGGTCAACTTTTTTCAAGAAATCCATTTTTTCACTTTTCATTCTTAAAAAACGCGACTAAAGGTTAAACAGTTATAAAAATAAAATAACATCCAAGTCATGATTTGCAAAACCTTATCTAGGTAAAGTTTTGACTTTGAACTTCCATTTGTAATATATTCTCAACGATAATTAAAATGTTCATAATTAAAATATTTAAAATAACAATAAAAACCAAAAACAAACCATAAAAAGAAGAAAAAATAACAGAAAAGAACATAAAAAGAAGAAAAAAACACACCAAAAATAAAAGGAAAAGAAAAAAAGGAGTCAAAAACCCGTCACGTCCATGTCGTTGACTCTGGGTAACGCTAAGAACGGGTTACACTGAACATAATAAAATAAATCATACTACAGTAACAATGTAAACTTGAAACTATTTATCAAGTTTACAGTCAATACAATTTCAAGTTTATTTTATTTTCTTCAACTTTTATCTTATTTTTTATCGAAACATGACTTGGAAGTCACAGATAAGGTCATCAAAAGGTAGCTTACTTACATACTATTGAAAAAAGTTGTTTTTTAAAAATGAAAATTAAAAAATGGGTTCCATTGAAAAAGAAATGAGTTGACCTTCAAATGTCCTTCAGAATACGGATCAAGAACACAGACAAGGCCATCACAAGGTACCTTACTTACATTCCTAGAACTTTTTTTCTGATCACTTAATTTTAAGCCAAATAGTTGGATGTTAGCCTAAAAATACGAATTTTTAACAAAATTTTGAAGTTTCAAGAAAATATATTTAGTTTTGAACCCAACAATATGAATCTTCAACAAAAAAGTTAATTTTCAATCAAATAATTGAATTTTCTACCCGAAAAGGTGACCTTTTTAGAAGACAGTTGAATATTTAACAAAAGTGTTTAGCTTCAAGATGAATTTTTAATCAATAACGATGAATTTTCTCAAAGCAGTGGAATTTTCAACCCAAAAATATGAATTTTCAATCAAATAGTTGAATTTTCCATCAAATAGTTAAATTTTTAACCTAAATAGTTTAATTTTCAACGTAAAATGTTGAATTTTCAACAAAAAAGTTTAGCTTTGAAGCCAAAAATATGAATCTTCAACAAAAAAGTTAATTTTCAATCAAATAGTTGAATTTTCTACCAAAAAAAATATAAATTTTCAAAAAAAAGAGTTAATTTTCAAACAAATAGTTGAATTTTCAACCCAAAAAGACTAATTTTTAACAAAATGTTGAAGTTTCAACACAAAAATATGGATTTTCAATAAAACAGTGCATTTTAAACCTAATAATCAATGTTTAACCCCCCCCCCCAAAAAAAAAACAATTTTCTACAAAACAATTGAATTTCCAACCCAAAAAGACAACATTTTAATTTTAAGTTGATGAAGATTTAAAAAAAAATGTTGACATTTCAACCGGAGAAGATTTTCCACCAAAGAGATGGATATTCAAACATAATAAAAAAGAATTTTCAAGAAAAAAATTAATTTTTAACCAAAAAGTTCCATTAACAACCAAAAAGTTGAACTTTGAAGCAAAATGGACAGATTTTCAAAAAAATAGTTGAGATTTTAAACAAATAGTCACATCCAAGAAGATGACTTTAACAAAATAGTTGAATTTTCAACCAACAAAGATGCATTTTAAAACAAATAGTTGAAATTTCTACCAAATTATTAAATTTTCAAGACAAACAGCCAATTTTTCAATAAAGCAGTTGAATTGTAAACCCAAAAATATAAATTTTCATACAAAAAAGTTAATTTTCAAACAAATAGTTGAATTTTCAACCCAAAAAGACTAATTTTTAACAAA
>CAKNYM010049788.1:208508-231725 GCA_932195095.1 Andricus curvator
CCCCCCCCCCCCCCGACTCCTACTCACCATCACTTCCCTTCAATTCCATTATTACCCTCCCTACTTCCCCTCATCACACATTTCCTATTACCCCTTCCCTCACTATCCCACAACACCCATCCCTCACTTTCATTTACTTCCCACACTGCCCCTCAAATCCCTCCCCCCTATCACCACTTCACCTCACTTTCCCTCGGTACTTCCCCTACTATCCTTTAGCGCCACTTCACCTCCTACTGCCCACCCCTCACTTCCCCTCATCCATCAATTTCTTTCCTAGATTCATCCACTTCCCGTACCCTACTACCAGGCCTCATAGTACCTATGCGATAAAATATAGGGAACAAAGGGTACTTTTTGTCACGCTCATAGGGTACTTTTTTCGCGCTCAAGGGGTAACAAATTCAGGATAAATTTATAAAACTTCAAAACAATTCAAGTTAAATTAAAAAAAATTCAAATCAATTGGAAAAAAATGTTTAAATCAAAAAATTCCATTGATATCCATAAAATTAGAATAGATTTTGAGGAATTTAAGGTAAACGAGAAAAATTGAATGAAATTCATAAAAATTCACGATGGATTAAAAAAATTCAAATGAATTGAAAAAAATTTAAAAATATGAAAAAACTTCATTGAATTCAGTAACTTTGAAATGAGCTTAGAAAAATTCGAGGGAATTCAAAAGAATTCCAAAGAATTTAAAATAATTCAGGTTAAATCAATAAGAATTCAGGGTGAATTCCAAAAAAATAATTTCAAATCTCATCAAATCTTCGATACCCCATTAATTTCAAACCAAAAAAGCGGCTAATGACTACGAAAAAATTCAAATGAATTGTAAAACAAATTTTAAATCAAAGAAATTCCATCGATTACAATAAAATTTGAGCGAATTTAGAGAGATTTCAAAACAGTTCAAGAATATGAAAAAATGCATTGAATTAAGTAAGCGTGAAATGAGTTCAGAAAGCTTAAAGAGAATTTAAAATAATTTGATGAAATGCCTAAGAATTTAAGGTGAGTTTTAAATACTTCAAGATGAATTAAACAAAAACTTTTTAAAAATCCACTGAATTGAGTAGAATTGAGTGAATTTAGAAGAATTAAAAATAATTAAAAATAATTGAGGATAAACTAATAATAATTCAGAGCGAAGTCCAAATGAATTGCAAAAAATATTTGAAAATCTCTTGAAATCTTTGAAACCCTACGAGATCACTCACTTTTTGTGAATAAATTCTACGAAATCCATTATGAAATTACATGAAATCTGATGATACTTTCTGAAATCCTAGAAAATTTATTAAAATACCTTCAGAGCTCTTAAAATGTCAAAAAGTCATTGAAATCTTCGAAAATCTTATAAAATCCCTTAGAATCCTTTAAAATATCCTATAACCTTACAGGTCCTGTAAAATTCTTCCATATCTTCCGAAATTCTAGGAAATTCTTCAAAACTGCAAGCAAATTTTTAAAATCCCTTAAAATTGTTTAAATCTCTTGAAAATGCATTGGAATCTTTTAAAATACCCTAAAATATTTAAAAGTCTTTGAAATCCCTTCAAACTATTGAAATAAATAAAAAATTTCTGGGAATCTTTCAAAATTTCTTAAAATATTTTAATATCTTTTGAAATCCCTTAAAACTTTTTAAAGCCCTTGAAAACGCCTGGAAATCTTTTACAATACCCTTAAATATTGTATTTGAAAAAATACTTTAAATATTTCAAATACTTTGATCATTTTATCAATTGATCCTCAGGATCAAGTAAACAGAAATCTAAAAAAAAAATTTAAATCCATTGAATTAAGTAGAATTGAGTAAACTTAGAAGAATTCAAGAAAATTCAAAAGAATTCAGGATAAATTAGTTAAATCGTTCCATTTCTTCCGAAATTTAAGAAAATTCTTTATCCTAAAATATTTCAAGCGCTTTGAAATCCCTTCAAATTAATAATAATAATAATAGTAGAATTCCTTGGAATCTTTTAAAATCCCCTAAAATATTTTAAATTCTTTTTAAATCCCTTGAAACTTTTAAAAGCTCTTGAAAATTCCTTAGAATTTTTAAAAATACCTTAAAATCTTAAAAATCCCTTCAGGTTATTGAAATCTATTCAACATTTTACGGAATCTTTAAAAATACCCTGAAATGTTTCAAAATAATTAAAGAAAATTCAGAAATAGGTATAGAATATATATTGAATAGTGATTAACCCATGAGTTATTTATTCAAAGAAAAGTGACTATAGTGACTTTTTCTTACGAAGTGACTATGGTGGCTTTATCTTAAAAAAATAACTAAAAAGTGATTTGAGAAAAAAGTGACGAATAGCGACTGTGTGGCAGCCATTTTGGGCTGCAAATAGGGTGCTATAGGGACCAAATCTTGAAAATAGGGTACTTCAGGGACCTCAACTGAATATAGGGTACAATAGGGGATATAGGGACCGGTCTGTGAGGCCTGCTACTACCCCTACCATAACTCCCCCTCTCCCACTTCCCCATTCCGTTACTTTTCCTACTTTCCTTAAACACCCCTCCCTACTTCCCCACCTCTCATCATCCATCATCACTCCCCCTTCCTGATTCGCCCGCTTCCACTACTTTCCCTTCTATACTCCCCGTACTTCCCCTCCAAGCACTACTCTCACCTACCCAACCAACCCTTCCGCTCTCTTATTTCTCATACTTCCCCTCCCGGGAAAAAAATACTACGGAGGAACTGTCACCCGACCGAAACTATAAGGGTTTCTGCCTGGGGCTACGAAAGCCTAAAAATCAGGAGAGCAAGAAAAATCAATTATTTTAAATAATTTTTTTTTCTGAAAAAAGATCTTCTCCTTTCGCTCCGCTGGGAAACAAAACACAGAACAATGGTTTCCGGTCAGGTGCTTTCCCATTAAGCTACTAGAGAGATGGAGAGAAGAAACTTTTTTCAGAAATACACGCATTACTTTGCTAGCTGGTACAAATCAAAATTTTCAAGGAATCTGTATTATCATTAGAGAATAACAGAAAATATTTAACTTTCAGACTAGATGGAGCTATGAAAGAAAAATTTATAGCGACTTGCGCTATGTACATATAATAGGGCGGAGGTGCAGGGCAACCACGTCTCGATGAGACGCATATGGTTGCCCGCACAGCCCAATAAAAAGGTAGAGTGCGTTTCGTCCCGGGTCCGCCACTGGACTCATCAGTATGGCAATGTGGACGGACCCTGCCACAGACGCTCTGGGGAGGAAGGGAATGGACACCTTACTTGAAGGCACAAGAACTCGCTTTGATTGCGAGAAGACTTGTGCAAGCAAGCGGTAGCCGCCTAGCGGCGAGTCCCTACAAATTATTTTAAATAATTTTTTGTTCTGAAAGAAGATCTTCTCCTATTGCTCCGCTGGGAGCTCCATCTAGTCTGAAAAGACGTTAAATATTTTCTGTTATTCTCTAATGATAATACAGATTCCTTGAAAAAAATCAATCCTCTAATTAATTTCTAGCGGACAAGTTGGGGTGGAATTTTAATTTCAAGTCAAAACGTACATCCCCTGTGGAACTGTTAATTCAAATAGCAATTCTGCATATATTGCTTGTCCCAGGTGAAACATACACTGGATAGTGATTGAGGATTCACACATAAACAACTGGAGCCAAATGAAGTCCCTAAGGATCACAGATGTTACTTGGAAGGACCTATCCTCGATTTCAGATCGACTCTTCTTAGAGAAATATTTTTTTAAATTAATGAAAATAGATTCAGTGAGAATATTTGTCAATAGAGAATGAAAAATGTATTTTTTTAAGTAGCTTCAAATACTGAAAGTGAGGAATGCTTCTTTTATGTTAAATATATCTAACATATAAATCAATCACATGGTTTATATTCGGTGGCTTTATAATTTGAAAAATGTAAATATTTTGCTGAAATTTTGGGAAATGGTTTAAAATATATATGGACACGTCTGTCTGGCCAATTTGAATTTTTATTTTGGTTAAATAGCGCAATATTATTTTTTATTTTGGAATGTAAGTGAGAACAGGGTTTTAGTGTCCTAGCTAAAATTTTAACTGAATATTTACATTTTTAAAATTTTTTAGGAATTTTAAGTAATTACAGACTTTGCAGCCTTAAATGCTCTTCAAACAGGGGAAAGAAATAGGGTGATTTTTCACGAAAATAGGGAAATAAAGAGGAAATACATTTATTTAATTAAAATTAATGTAGGTACCATATCAACTCGAAAAGACGAATTGTCAAAAAAAGAGTTGAGTTTTCAAGCGAAAAATCGAGAATGAATTTTGAACATGAAAGTTCATTTTCAACCAAGAAAGGTGAATGTTGAATCCAAAGAGACGAAGTTTCAACAAAATATTCGAATTTTTAACCAGAAAATATGAATTTTCAACAAAAACCTTAATTTTCAAACAAATAGTTGAATCCTCAACAAAAACGTTAATTTTCAAAAAGCCATATTTTTAAGCCAAAAAGACAAATTTTCTACAAAACAGTTGAATTTTCAACCCGAAACTGTGAATTTAAAAGAAAAAAAGTGAATGTTAAATCAAACTGTTCATGTTTCAAGACGAAAAGAAGAATTTTCTATAAAAGACTCAAATTTTGAACCCGAAAATATGAGTTCTCAACAAAAAAGTTAATTTACAACCGAATAGTTGAATCCTCAACCAAAACAAGTCAGTTTCCAACTAAACAGTGGTTTTTTCAAGAAAAAAAAGATGAGTTATCAAACCGAAAAGACAAATTCTCATCTAAAAAAGATTTTTCAATCATGAAAGAAAAAAAATTCTACCAAATTTTAATATTCGCAAGCAAAAAAAATCAACCATAGAATGTGAATTTTCAATTAAAAGAATTAATTTTTAATCAAGCAGGTGAATTTTCTACCAAACTGTTGAAATTTCAATCCAAAAAGAAGAATTTTTTACAAAACAGTTGAATTTTTAATCCGAAAATATGAGTTGTCAACAAAAAAGATAATTTTTAACAAATAGTTGAATCCTCAACCAAAACAGATTAATTTCCAAACAAACAGTTGCATTTTCAAAAAAAAAAAATTATCAAACCAAAAAGACAAATTCTCAACCAAAAAAGAGGTTTCAATGTAGGAAAAAAATTCAAACAAATTGTGATACCTTAAAGCCAAAAAGGAGAATTTTCTACAAGACAGTTGATCTTTCAACCAAAAAATATGAAGTTTCAACGAAAAAGTTAATTTTTAATGAAATAGTCGATTTTTCAACGAAATAGTTGAATTTTCAAACCGAAACGACAGAATTCAAGCTAAAAAGAAGAATTTTCTACAAAGTAGTTTAATTTAAAATCCGAAAATGTTAATTTTCAACAAAAAAGTTAAGGTTCAACCAGATAGTGGAATTTTCAACACAAACGGACGAATTTTTACGCCAAAAAGACGAATTGTCTAAAAAAATTGAGTTTTCAACCCAAAAATATAAATTTTCAACAAAAACGTTAATTTTCAAACAAATAGCTGAATCCTCGACCAAAATTTTCATTTTTCAAAAGATTCATTTTCAACAAGACAAAATTTCAAGCTAAAAAGATGAATTTTCTACAAAATAGTTTAATTTTCAACCCGAAAATTTCCAACCAAACAGTGACATTTTCAATAAAAAAAGATTAATTATCAAACCAGAAAGACAAATTCTCAACTAAAAAAGATTTTTTAAAGAAGAAACAACAAAAATTTCTACCAAATTGTGATATTTTGAAGCCAAAAAGGCGAATTTTCAATCAAATAGTTAAATTTTCTACCAAATTGTAGACATTTTAACCCAAAAATGTTAATTTTCAACAAAAAAGTTCAGTTGCAACTAAATAGTTGAATTTTCAAGGGAAAAAGACGAATTATCTACAAAACAATTGAGTTTTAACCCAAAAATTAACTTTTTCACCAAAAAAGTTAATATCAACAAAAAATTACATTTACAATTAAAAGATAACTTTTGACAAAATATTTGAATAATTGAAAATAGTCTAATTTTTAACGCCAAAATATAAATTTTTAACAGAAACGTTAGTTTTCAAAACAATAGTTGAATCCTGAACAAAAATAGACTAATTTTAAAAAAGACAAATTTTTAAGCCAAAAAGACGAAGTTTCTACAAAACAGTTACATTTTTAACCCTAAAATGTGATTTCTCAACAAAGAAAAAGTTAATTTTCAACCGTATAGTTGAATCATCAACCAAAAGAGATCAATTTCTAACTAGTGGCATTTTTAACAAAAAAATGAATTATCAAACCGGAAAGACAAATTCTCAACTAAAAAAAGATTTTTCAATCAGGAAAGAATAAAAAATCAACCAAATTGTGATATTTTAAAGCAAAAAAAAAAAAAAAAAATTTTCTGCAAAGCAATTTAATTTTCAACCCGAAAATGTTAATTTTCAAGAAAAAAGTTCAGTTTTAACCAAATATTTGAATTTTCAACACAAAAGGATGAGTTTTCAAGCAAAAAAGACGAATTATTTCCAAAAAGTTGAGTTCTCAACACAAAAATATAAATTTTCAACAAACACGTTCATTTTCAAACAAACAGTTGAATCCTCGCCAAGAAGACGAATTTTTACAGAACTGTCTAATTTTTAACAAGATAATATAAATTTTCAATTTAAACAATTAATTTGTAATCAAAACGGTGAAATTTCTACCAAAATATTCAAATTTCAACCCAATTTAAAGAATTTTTTTACAAAACAGTTGCATTTTTAACCCGAAAATATGAGTTCTGAATAAAAAAAGTTAATTTTCGACCAAATAGTTGAATCCTCAACCAAAACAGATAATTTTCCAACCAAACAGTTGCAATTCTAACTAGAAAAGAATAATTATAAAACCACGAAGACAAATTGTCAATTAAAACAGATTCTTCAATCAAGAAACAAAAAAAAATTTCAACTAAATTGTGATATTTTGAAGTCAAAAATATGAATTTTTAACAAAAAAGTTAATTTTTAATCAAAGAGTCAAATTTTCAACCAAATAGTTTAATTTTCTACTAATTTGTTGAAATTTGAAGCCAAAAAAATGAATTTTCTACCAAGCAGTTTCATTTTCAACCCGACAATGTTAATTTTCAACAAAAAATTTCAGTTTCAACCAAATAGTTTAACTTTCAACACGAAAGGTCAAAATTTCAAGCTAAAAAGAATTTTCTGCAAAGTAATTTAATTTTTACCCCAAAAATGTTAATTTTCACCAGAAAAGTTCAGTTTCAACCAGATAGTTGAATTTTCAACACAAAAAGACGAACTTTCAAGCCAAAAAGACAAATTATCTACAAAAAATTTAGTCTTCAACCCAAAAATATAAATTTTCAACAAAAACGTTAATTTTCAAACAAATCCTCGATCAGAACAGATCCATTTTCAAAAAGAAAAAATTTCAAGTCAAAAAGACGAATTTTTTACAGAACAGTTGAATATTTAATCAGATAATATGAATTTTTAATCAAAAAGGTGAATTTTCTACTAAAATATTCAAATTTCAAGCCAAAATAAAGAATTTCTTACAAAACATTTGAATTTTTCACCCGAAAATATGAGACCTCAAAAAAAAATTAATTTTCAACCAAATAATTGAATCATCAACCAAAAAAGATTATTTTCCAACCAAACAGTTGCATTTTCAACCAAAAAAGATTAATTATCAAATCAAAAAGACAAATTCTCAATTAAAACGGATTCTTAAATCAATAAATAGAAAAAAATCTACCAAATTGTGATATTTTGAAGCCCAAAAGATGAATTTTTTACAAAGCACTTTAATTTTCAACCCGATAATGTTAATTTCCAACAAAAAAGTTCAGTTTGAACCACATAGTTAAATTTTCAACAGAAAAGGACGAATTTTCCAACCAAAAACAATAATTATCTATAAAAAATGAATTTTTCAACCCAAAAATATTAATTTTCAACAAAAAACATGACTTTTTAGCAAAACAGTTGAATTTTCAAAAAAATACTTAAATTTTCAGCGAAGTAATTAAATTTTTAACCGAAAAGATGAATATTCTCAACCAAAAATATAATAGTAGACTTTTCAATAAAAAAAAGAATTAACTTCCAAGCAAAAATAGTTGGAATTTCTTATTTTCTTATTAATTCTGTGTTATCGTGCCAGAAATCAGATCTCTGAAAAAAATAGTTTTTCTATGATTTTAAGAATAAAGTCAATATTACTGATGTCATTACAAATCAAAAACATTTTTAATTAAAATTTTGTTTAAATTAAAAAAAGATTTATTTTTAACAATGTGTTTTCTTACCTCTTACGAATTTTTGAAAAATGACTGAATATTAATAATAGCTTATTTTTTTAGGAAAAACATTTTCTACAACTCTACTGTTTCCAATTTTGAAACTAAACTTTTCGATGGCTGAAATGGCTAAAACCATTTTTTTTAAAAGCAAACATGTTTTAAACAATAACTATATTTGGTGATTATTTACTTATTTTAGAACTGGAAACAGTACAGTTGTAAGGAATATTTTCACGGAAAAAATTAGCCAAGATTTATTAAAATTCAACCATTTGTTAAAAATTGTTTCAAAATTTGAAATTTTGTTTGAAAAATTGATTGTTAGCCTGAAATCTTTGCATGTCATCAAGAATCAATAATTGCACCAAAAAAAATTTTCCCCAGGCGTTCTGGGTACCAAAAAAAATTTTTGTAACTGATGTAGACAAATATTCATCTTAGTTATAAAAAAAATTGAGTTAATATTAATTATTCACGGAATCTGTATTATCATTAGAGAATAACAGAAAATATTTAACGTCTTTTCAGACTAGATGGAGCTATGAAAGAAAAATTATTCTATATCATTTTTTTCTGAAAAAAGATCCTCTCCTTTCGCTCCGCTGGGAATCGAACCACAGAACTACTGCTTTCCGGTCAGGTGGTTTCCCGTTAAGCTACTAGAGAGATCGAGAGAAGAAACTTTTTTTAGAACTACACGCATTAATTGCTAGATTGTACAAATCAAATATTTCAAGGAATATTCAAGCGGAGCGAAAGGAGAAGATCTTTTTTCAGAAAAAAATTATTATAAATAATTTTTCTCTAATAGCTCCATCTAGTCTGAAAAGACGTTAAATATTTTCGGTTATTCTCTAATGATAATACAGATTCATTGAAAAATTTTATTTGTACCATCTAGCAAAATAATGCGTGTATTTCTGAAAAAAGTTTCTCTCGATCTCTATAGTAGCTTAATGGGAAAGCACCTGACCGGAAATCAGTAGTTCTGTGGTTCGATTCCCAGCGGAGCGAAAAGAGATTTTTTTTCAGAAAAAAATTATTTAAAATAATATTAATTATCTATCGATGAACCCAAAATTCGGTTCAATTTAGCTGCAAGTCAAATTTAATTTTTTCTATTGGAAGATAAAAGTTTTTCTTTTGAAGTTACGCTACTTGTTGATACGATAAACAAAACAATAATAAATTAACCTTGAAGAATGAGCTCCTGGGAATTTTTTTTCAAATTACGTAATTTTTATATTTCAGTTCCGCAATGTCAATAATTGACAACCACCTGGACTCAACTCGACGTTGACGCAAATTGGTTTTTTGCTTTTATGTAATTTAGTACAAGGACCTGGTGCTATTATAGTTTTAATGGCCTTCATCCAATTTGAACTCGTATTAGCGAAAACAATTAAGATTTAGACAATGTAAATTGTAGAGTGGTTTAAAATTTATTTCGTATAATGCAATACGCTCAGGTGTGAAATGGAATGAGTGCCGAAATAATAGTAGATCTCATTAATTAATTTGTACCAATTACGATACGGTTGTAAAAGAGAAATAATTCGAAATCCAATTTAACAATGTAGGAAATTATATTCCTGTTTACTGAACCTTGTTGACCTAGTTTAAAACGATAATTTATTCATATATAAAGAATTTTTGAATGGTATAAATATTCTTTGATTTTTACGTCCTGGAAACAACAATGGTATTAATAATAAATTAATAATAATATAATAAAATAAGAAGTAATAATTAAAGTAATAATAATAGTAATAACTAATAGCACTAATAAATAATAATAATAAAATAGTGTATTAATTTCCTTTCTTAAAAAATCGTCACGAGTTTCAGTTTGTTCTTAACTTTAAACTTTAAGAATTTTCTGCATTATCAATTTAATAAATAAAAATTTCCAAATAAGTAGTTTTGTTTCGAGACTTTATTTCTGAATGTTTCTGAAAATTTAAACATTATTAATAAAAGAGAGAATTTTATCTGTAAATGATTTTTTTAAATATTGGGATATAATTATGTCCTTAAGATTTTGTTATCAAACTATAACTTATCAGCTTTTCACACACACACATTTTTGTTTAATTTTACAGAATTTCAAACAATTTTAGGAAACTTTAAATTATTTCAAAAGATATTTAGAAGTTTAGATTTGCTTAATTTTGCAGAATTAAAAATAAACTTTTAGGAAATATTCAAATCATTTTAAAAGATATTAAGAAGTTTGCAAAAAAATCAAAAATAATTTAAAATCTGAAAAGATTTCAAAATTGATTTATTTATTGAGCAGTGTACGGACGATGCAATTTCATGAAATTTGAATTGTAATGCATATTTTTAAAGGTTTTGAGATACAAAAAATTTTTTGTTGAGATTTCTGAGAAAATTAAAAATGAATTTTTATTTTGAGAAAATTAATTTTACGAGAATATTTAAAAAGATCCTAAAAGATTTCAGAAGATTTCCAAAATGTTAAAAAAATGAATGTAGAAGATTTGAAGACTTTTTTTTTAATTTTGCAAAAATTAAAATTTTTTTAGAAAAAATCCGAGGTATTTTTGAAGATATTTACAATTTTAAAGTATTGAAAAGATAAAAAAATAATGTTAAATGTGAAAAGATTTCAACCAATTTGAAACAAAATGTACATTTTTTGAAGACTGAAAACGAATTTCGAAGATTTTTATGGATTTTGAAAGGTTCAAGAAAATAAAAATACTTTTCTTAAGTTTCTTGGAAAATTTTTTTATGATTTTTCATGTTGAAAAATTACTTAATAAAGAAAATTTTTAAAATTTCGGAAGATTTATACAAATGTTTAAAAAAATCTGGAAGATTTCACGGATTTTTTTTTTATTTTGAAAGATTTTTCAAAATGTTAGAAGTAATTTGAGTAAGTTTAAGAAATATTTGAAAATTCTTTTCAATTTTTTTTGGTAAAAATGGTACCTTTTGTGTTTACAATACATAAATAAAAATGCAAATGTTTTTCATTTTAAATTAAAATGTCTTTTGATTGAAATATAAACAATTATATTTTTCGTAAAGAATTCATCTTTTTTGTTGATGATTCATTATTGTAGCTGAAAATTCATATCAGTGTTGAAAGAGTAACTATTTAGTTGAAAATTCGTCTTTTCTTGCAGAAAATTAACTTTTTTGATAGAAAATTCATCTATTTTGTTGAAAATTCAACTATCTGCTTTAAAATTAACTTTTTGGTTGAAAATTAACTTTTTTGTTAAAAACTCATATTTTCAGGGGGAAAAAGTTAAAGAATTTTTCAGAAAATTCGTTTCTTTTCGTTGAGGATTTAACTAAAAGAAAAAATCCGAGCTATTTTTGAAGATATTTAGAATTTTAAAGTATTGAAAAGATAAAAAAATAATGTAAAATTTGAAAAAATTTGAAAAAATTTGAAACAAAATGTAAATTTTTGAAGACTGAAAACGAATTTCGAAGATTTTTAAGGATTTTGAAAGGTTCAAGAAAATAAAAAAACTTTTCTCTAGTTTCTTGGAAAATTTTTTAATGATTTTTCATGTTGAAAAATTAATTAATAAGGAAAATTCATCTGTTTGGTTAAAAATTAAACTATTTGGTTGAAAATTAACTTTTTTTGTTAAAAACTCATATTTTCAAGGGGAAAAAATGAAAGAATTTTTCAGAAAATTCGTCTCAAGTCGTTGAGGATTTAACGATTTTATTGAAAATTCGTCTTTTTTGCATGAGTTCAACTGTATTTGATTTAAAATTAAAATCTTTTTTGATTGAAATATCAACTATTACATTTTTCGTAATTCATTTTTTTTGTCTAAAGATTAATCTTTTTAGTTGAAAATTCACCTCTTTGGTTGAAAGTGTAACTATTTCGTTGAAAATTCGTCTTTTCTGGTAGAAAATTAACCTTTTTGATAGAAAATTCTTCTATTTTGTTGAAAATTCAACTATCTGCTTTAAAATGAACTTTTTTGTTGAAAATTCATATTTTCGGGTGAAATTTTTTAACTATTTTGTAGAAAATTTCTCCTTTGGTAAACATTTAATATTTTTGGTTGAAAATGCAAATTATTGAAAATTCGTCTTTTTTTGGACGAGTTAAACTATTTTTGATTTAAAATTAAAATCTTTTTTTGATTTTAATATCAATTATGCATCACATTTTTCGTTGGTTCATATTTTTTGGTTGAAAATTCAACTATTTGATTGGAAATTCACTATCTTCTTGAAATTTTGATTTCAGATCTGAAATCTTTAAAATATCGTTTTGAATTCCTTAAAGAATCTTAGAAAAATTATATTTACATATATAATTTTAAAAACGAACTGATAATACTTATTTCCTCGTTCAAAAATTTCAGAATCTAATTTTAGATTGAATTTAAGTGTTCAAACATTTTTAACAAATAAATTGTTACTCGAAATTTTTATTTTGTATTAAAAATTACTTTTTTTTCCTCAAAGTGAAAAACTACTCGCGAGCAAATAATGAATATTATTTTTTAACATTATAATTGTTTAAATTTATTCATTGATCCTTCGAAAAGGGCCTTGGATTTTATTCTCTGATTTTATAATTTCCTCATTGCACATAAGTGGATAATTGCAAATAATAATCAACGAACAAGAGTGACATAATATATTTGTGACAATGGCTTTGTGCCAAGACGTCATTTGGAGAACTGAAGCTAATTAAATTACATATTTCAATATTATGTTAATCAATACATTATTGGTTATACAACATGCTGAATTCAATTTTATATTTGAAAACGGATAATCTTTCATTAATAAACAACACATTTCGAACTGATTTATGATATTTGATATAATTATTATCGTTACACAAAATATCATTTCATTTGTGAGAGTATTATTTAATCAATGCTGAAAAATTCCCGGTCATTTCCGGGTTCGCAAAAATTTATCCGATCATTGAAATTAAAAAATTTGAACTTTTAATGCTGAAAAGTTTGTCATTTGAAGCAATCAAAACTTAACTGCAAAAAGCACTTTTGAGTTTTGAATTTTAAACTTTTACAATTCAAGCTAATAAATTACTGAAAATGTAAAAAATAAAACAGTGAAAAACACTAAAAATGTTAAAAGAAAAAAATTGGCCTTTTCCAACTCAGAAAAACAATAATCAAAAATTTTCTTAAAATCAGAAAAAAAATTGAAAACCAAAATTTTCTTCTTTCAATTCACAAAAAAAGATTGAAAATAAAATGTTTACCCCTTCAACTCTATAAAAATGTTGACTAGAAAAAAATTGCCTCTTCCAATTCAGGAAAAAAAATCAAAATTTAATCCCTAAAAACTTAATAAAAATTATAAAAACAAAGAAAAAGCCTCTTCCAATTCTGAGAAAATTAAAAACAAAAAATTTCCTCTCTTCCAACTAAATAAAAACCTTAAAAATAAAAAATTATCCTTCTTCCAATTCATAAAAACATGAAATTCAAAAGTTCCTCTCCCGAATTCCATGTTAAAAAGAAGAAATTACTCTCTTCCAATTCAGAAAAAAGATTGCGAATAAAAAGTTACATTCTTCAATATTATAAAACTCTTAAAAATACAAAATTTCAATCTTTCAAAAAAAAAAAAACATTGAAAAATAAAATTGCCTCCTTTCCACGTAAATAAAAATGTTAAAAATAAAAAAAAATTCCCTCTTCTAATTCAGAAAAAAAATGAAAATGAAAAATTCTTCCCTTCAACTCAATAAAAATTTTTAAGAGAAAAAAAAACACTTCCAATTCAGAAAAACAACATTTCCTACCTTCTACTCAATAAAAATATTAAAAAGAAAAAGTTGACTTCTTTTTAAAAAAATACTTGAATTTTCAACAGAAAAATTAAATTAAAAAAAAATACTTTAATTTCTAACTCAATACTGGATATTTCTACTATCTTTACTTTTTAATTTGCTTGCCTTCAACTCCATAAAAATGTAAAAAGCCAAAATTTCCTCCCTTCGAATTCGATAAAAATGAAAAATTATCCTCTTTCCATTTAGAAAGAAGATTGCAAAACATAAATTTTGTAATTTTCCCCCTTAAACTCAATAAAAATAGCCTCTTCCAATTCAGGAAATAATAAGTTTCGTCTCTTCCAACTCTATAAAAATCTTCAAAATCAAAAAATTTTCTTCTTAAAATTCAGAAAAAATTGAAAACCAAAATGTCCTCCCTTCCAACTTAATTAAAATGTTAAAAATAAAAAATTACCCTCTTCCAATTTAGAAAAAATGGACTACCAAAATTTCCTACCGTCGAACTAAAAAAAATGTTAAAAATAAAAATATCCCTCTTCCAATTCAGAAAAAAATTGAAAATAAAAAGTTCCCCCTTCAACCCAATACAAATATTAAATAGAAAAAAATCATCTTTCAATTTAAAAAAAATTAAAATCTCAACCCTTCCAACTTAACAAATAATAAAAACAGAAAAGGGCTTCTTTCAAGTGAGAAAGAATTGAAAAACGAAAACTTACCCTCTTCTAAATCAACAAAAATGTTAAAAATAAAAAATTATGCTTCCTCCAGTTCATAAAATATTGAAAACCAAAATTTTCTCCTATCCAACTGGATAAAATAAAATAAAAAACAGTTGATTACTTTTTAACAAAATAATTAAATTGTCAATAAAATAGTATCATTTGTAACCAAAGACTGGAATTTTTTACTATTTACCTTTTCATTTGCCTGCCTTAAACTAAAAAAATGTAAAAAAACAAAAAAATTCCCCTTCAATTCGGGAAAAAAATTGAATAACAAAATTTATTATCATTTAAAAAAAAATTAGAATTGTGAAATTCAAACGTTTTTTTATACATAACTCCTTTTTAATTGAACTTTTTTCATTTTAAGTCGTTTCAAATTAATAATTATTCCATTTTAATTTAAACGTCAAAATGCAACGTTTTTATTTTTGAATTAAAATTTTTGTAGATGGAACAACTAAAATTGCAACGTTCAACGTTTAAATTTAGCACTCACCGATTTGTTAATACAAGCGTTTAATTAGGAATCTATTAATTTCAAATTATTTAAAAATTGAAAATAGTTTTTGAAGTTTCAATCGGACGTTTAAATTTATTTAACTACTAAGACTTTCGAATTAAAATAGTTCAGTTTTCAAAGATAAAATCTGTAATTAGTTTAATTTTGTACAGATTCAGAATCGTCTTAAAAAATTAATTATTGTTCAATTTTTAATACTCGAACTGCAGTTCATTAAAAAAAATCATTAATTAATTTATATTTACTGTTGCTGAACTTGAAAAGTTTTGTATCCAAAATTTTCAAATTCAAACGCATTCAATTTTTAATTGTTTAAGCCTTCAAAACTGCATTTTAAAATTCTTTAAATTGCAAATTTTAGCTTCAAACTGAATTAAAATGGAAAATTTGTAGAGTAAATGATTTTAGAATTACGCATTGTAAACTGAATGATTTCATAATTGAAAATTTGAAAATTGAACTTAACATTTTTGAAAATTTGAAACTGAACTTATTTTAAATTGCATTATATCATGTCATACGAAATTGGTGATATTTCAAGTGATCGGATAGATTTTGCTTTCTAAAAATTGGTAACATTTCCGGTAAAAAATTAATCCAAACCTCTATATTGAAGGTTTCGAACAACAATTTTAAAACTTTCAAGTTGAAGAAAATGTCGACTTTTTAATAGTATTTAATAAATTCATATTAATAAAATAATTGCATCCAAGAGCAAGCTCAGGGGTGAAACAAACGTTGAAAATTAAATTAAATTGTTTTAATTATTTGTTTAAATTATTATAAAATTTGGAAATTTCGTTTTTAAAATGCTTGATGATTGGGTTTGACTTTAAGGCATGCACAGTGGGAAAATAATGAATTATCTGTTTCAAAATAACGTCAAATTTGTGGATAAATTTTATTATTTTTTAACAAATTTAACTAACAAATGCATGATGTGGGCATTTGTCGACGGAATTTTTTTTATGTCAGTCCTTTTAAATAGGAACTTCTTGATAATTTCATCATGATTCATAATTAGTTGATAAATTGTATGATTTTGTTAAACAAATTTAATGTATAAAAGCATTAATCTGGGATCTATCGACTCCATTAATGCATTTGTTTATTAAATTTGTTTACAAAATTATGCAATTTATTAGTAAGTATAAGAGTTGATGAAATTATCATGGACTTCTCAAATAAAAGGACTGACAATGAAAGTAACGAATTTTTCCGTCAACAAATGCCCGAAAATTGCATATTTCAACTAAATTTATATTTAAAAAAAAACATAAAATTAATCAACAAATTATGAATGCTGCTGAAATTATGACGAAGTTCCTAAGTAAAAGGACTGACATCGAGAAAAAACGAATTTTTCCGTCGAAAAATGCCGGAATAATGCATTTTTTTATTAAATTTGTTTAAAAGAAACAGAAAATTAATCAACGAATTATGAATTTTGATAAAATTATCGTAAAGTTCCCAATTGAAAGGACTGACATTAAAAAATTAGATTTTCCTTTGACAAATGTCTGAATAATGTATTTGTTTATTAAATTAACAAAAAATCATAAATTGAACTAATTATGAATATTGCTGAAATTATTATGGAGTTCCCAATTCAAAGGACTGAAATCGAAAAAAACTAATTTTTCCGTCGACAGATGCTCGAATAATGCATTTGTTTATTAAATTGGTTTGAAAACATAAAGTTTATCAACTAATTGTGAATGTTACTTAAATTATCTTCAAATTTCCAATTAAAAAGTATCGCATTGAAAAAAACCGGATTTTTCCGTTGAAAAATGCCCAAATAATGCATTTTTAATTAAATTTGTTTTAGAAAATCATAAAATTTATTAACAAATTATTAATTTTGCTGAAATTATCATGAAGTTCCTAATTTAAAAAAAAAACTAACATAAAAAACGAATTTTTCCGTTGACAAATGCCTTAATGCATTTGTTTATTATATTTATTTAAAAAATCATAAAAATATCAACAAATTATGAATGATGCTGAAATTATCACGAAGTTCCCATTTAAAAGGATGGACATACAAAAAACGAATTTTTCCGTCGATAAATGCCCACATAATGCATTTGTTAATTAAGTTTATAAAATTATAAAATTGATCAACAAATTATGAATTTTGCTGAAATTACCATTAAAAAGTAACATCAAAACTGACAAACTTAAAAATCAAAAACTGACATCGAAAAAAACGAATTTTTCTGTTGTCAAATGCTTGAATAATGCATTTGTTTCTTAAATTTGTTTATAATATGAACAAGAATAATCTTAAGAGAAATTTTCTTCATAATAATATTAATTTCATACAAATTTCTTGCAATATAATTTGAAAAGACGAAAAATTATTGAAAATGATAGGACATATACTTTCAACAAATAATTTGTTTATAAATTTTTTTTATTGCATCATGATGGAATATTTTCAAGTAACGTTAATCTATGAAAAGTGTGCGATAACAACAATTTTCCTATTATTGACGAGCACCGTGAAATACTCTTGATATTCTTGATATTCCCAAATATTATTATTATTTTATTATTATTTATTATTGGCCGGTGTTGGTGGGAAATTTAAACCGCGTATAATTAACAATTAGTAAAAGTAAAATAAATTATTAAAAATTGCACATCCATATCAGAAATTACGCAATATATGATTCAAGTTGAAAAATAGAATAATAATTCGTATATTTACTAAATAATAGCTTATTTAAAAAAAATGAATTCTTAACAAAATACATCAATTTTTAACCAAATAGTTTAATTTTCAACCAAGAAGATTAATTTTCTACGAGAAAAGACGAATTTTCAACAAAATACATACATTTTTAACCAAATAGTTGAATTTTCAAGCACAACGATTTATTTTCTACTAAGAAGGCGAATTTTCCAAATTTTTATTTAAATTTTTGTTAGTCCAAATTTTATTTGAATAATTTTTAGTTTATATTTGTTTCGTTTCTGAAAATTTTTAACGAAATAATTGAATTTTTATACTAAAAAGATCAATTTTAACCAAAAATGTAATAGTTACATTTTTATTTAGGAGAATTATTTTTGAATGAAAAAAAATGAGCACAAACCAGTTGAATTTTCAGTTAAAAAAATACTATTGAAATTAAAAATACGAATTTCCAACTAAAGTTATGAATCTTCGACCAAAACAATTACTTTTTAGGAAAGTAGTTCAACTTTCAACCAGGAGGTTGAATTTTCAACCTAAAAAGATGAATTTCTGACGAAAAATGTAATAGCTGATATTTCATCAAAAAAGTTTTAATTAAAAATAAACAACATTTACCAACAAAAACGAATTTTCAACCAAATACTTGAATCCTCAACTAAAATAGATTATTTTTCAACCAGTTATATTTTCAACCAAATATAGTTAAATATAGTTAATTTTCAATCAATGAGTTGAGTTTTCAACAAAATAGTTAAATTTTCTACCAAATTGTTGATTTTTTAAGCCAAAATGGCGAATTTTCTACAAAACAGTTGAATTTTTAACAAAAAAGTTAATTTTCAATCAATGAGTTGAGTCTTCAACAAAATAGTTCAATTTTCAGTTAAAAAAAAAATTTTAACCAAAAAAATCAATTTTCTGTCAAAAAAGACGAATTTTTAACAAAATACATATATTTTCAACCAAATATAGTTACATTTTCTACCAAATTGTTGAATTTTTAAGGAAAAATGACGAATTTTCCACAAAATAGTTGAATTTCCAATCAGTGAGTTGATTTTTCAACAAAATAGTTCAATTTTCAGTTAAAAAATAATTTTAACCAAAAAAATCGATTTTCTGTCAAAAAAGACGAATTTTTAACAAAATACATATATTTTCAACCAAATATGGTTACATTTTCTACCAAATTGTTGAATTTTTAAGGCCAAATGGCGAATTTTCTACAAAATAGTTGAATTTTCAATAAAAAAGTTAATTTTCAATCAGTGAGTTGAGTTTTCAACAAAATAGTTCAATTTTCAGTTAAAAAAAAAATTTTAACCAAAAAAAAAAATTTTCTGTCAAAAAAGACGAATTTTTAACAAAATACATATATTTTCAACCAAATATAGTTACATTTTCTACCAAATTGTTGAATTTTTGAAGCCAAATGGCGAATTTTCTACAAAATAGTTGAATTATTAATAAAAAAGTTAATTTTCAACCAATGAGTTGAGTTTTCAACAAAATAGTTAAATTTTCTACCAAATTGTTGATTTTTTAAGCCAAAATGGCGAATTTTCTACAAAAGAGTTGAATTTTTAACAAAAAAGTTAATTTTCAATCAGTGAGTTGAGTTTTCAACAAAATAAAAAAAAATTCAATTTTCAGTTAAAAAAAAATATTAACCAAAAAAATCGATTTTCTGTCAAAAAGACGAATTTTTAAGAAAATACATATATTTTCAACCAAATATAGTTGAATTTTCTACCAAATTGTTGAATTTTTAAGGCAAAATGGCGAATTTTCCACAAAATAGTTGAATTTTCAATCAGTGAGTTGAGTTTTCAGCAAAATAGTTCAATTTTCAGTTTAAACAAAATTTTAACAAAAAAGACGAATTGTCAACAAAATACATAAATTTTTAACCAAATAGCTCAATTTTCTACTGAATTGTTGAATTTTTAAGCCATATTTATGGATTTTCTACAAAGCAATTGAATGTTTAATAAAAAAAAGTTAACTTTCAACCTAAACAGATTAATTGTTAACAAGGCAGTTGCATTTTTAACCAAAAAGGTGAACTTTTCACAGAAAGAGATGAATTTTCAAACCAAAAAGATGAATGTTTAACAAAATAGTTGAATTTCTAACCAAAAAAAATTTGTAAGTCAAGGAAGAAAAAAAATTGCAATCCCATTGTTGACTTTTCAAGCAAAAAAAAACGAATTTTCAACAAAACAGTTGCATTTTCAACCAAAAATGTATCAGTAGACTTTTCCACTGAAAACAATGAACTTTAAAGCAAAAATAGTTAAAATTTTCTTACTGGTTTCTTTTAACTAAGTTCGAATTCAATTGGAAAAACGAAAAAATGAGAAGACTGAAGCCTGCGATAAATAAATATAAATTTTGATCATTTATAGACCACATAATAACACTTTAAATGTCATGTGATATTAAACTGTAAGTTTGCAGTATATATATATATATATATATATATATATATATATAAATAATTTAAATATATTTCGAAATATTTTCTCATATTCCCAAACATTCCCTCACATTCTTGATATTCTTTGTATTCCCAAATATTCCGATATATTCTCTATATTCCCGAATATTCTTCAGGGAATATATTCCTGGTATACGAAAAATAAGAGTGGTCGACCCCTCGGTCAAATTGAAAAAATTGCCATTTTTTTCGTCATATTTGTTTATTTATAAAAAATTGAAACACTAAAGGAAAAATCAGTATTTTTAACGAAAAAGGGAATTTTTTTCCCACTGTGGCACGTGCAGATGTCGGTTGATAATAAAATTGCCTTTAGAATGATATGAGTCACTTGATGCAATTTAGGTAATTGAATTGAAGTCGTATAACTTACATATGTAATGACTTGAAGCGAGGCAGGCAATTGTAGATTGTTGCAAGGTGGCCTTTAAACATTTTGCGCAAAATGTTCATTGTACAAAGAACAACATATACATTTGTCGCACTTAATATTCAATTATACACTTAAGAAACAAACTCAAATACAAAGGGCACTTGCTCATTTCATAAACTCAACGTCAAACTTTTATTTATTTTCTCCCTAAAAACTTATTATGATAAATAAAAAAATTATTGTTAAATTTAGTAAAACGTAAAACAAAAAAAGCAGACAATCTGAATATTTATCTAATCAAATTATTTTCATGAAGAATAATTATTTCCAAAGTAAGATATTAAGATGAGGATTTAATTTCAGAAAATTTATTTTAATTTAATTTGTTTATTAAAAATTGTAATACATTATTTGAATTCAGGTTTTAAAAATCTCGTTTTATCACATGGCGGTTCCGAATTTTGCACAACTGTCGATCTTTCGCGTGCGAGAAATTATTCTAAAATGAGGAAGAGTGGGTAATAGGAGCTTATTGCACGGGGAGTGGTTTGGGTATGACAATGGTGTACTTGCTGATAAGATTGCATTTACAGTCCGTATCTATAGTTATGTCAGCGCAATAGCCACCTTGAACTTGATTATTTTATATCCTAGAAACTTTATAGTATATTTTCATCGTAAGTGTAATTTGATCAATAGTTATGCAAAAGTGACGAAGGGCAATTGATTATTCGATTAATCAATTACATATAAATAGTTTGTACATTTTTTGTCCCTTATATTCTACCATAACTTTGGATATTAACATATTGGCATGCATTTTTTTGAAATAAAAACTACATCTTTTGATACAATAATAACAATTTAATAATAATACTCAAAAATGTCAAAAGCACCACCCGTTTATAGATGGGCATACCCTAATTCAGCGAAATCTATCTCTTAATTATATTTTACGCCGTTTCTAATATTACAAAAAAAAACTTTTATAGTTGCCCATAAATAAACTAGGCAAAATCATCCTATCAATTAAAATTGAACCCATTTTCAGTATTACGTACAAAAAAAAAATCCATTTATAATTGACCATACCCAAACTCAGCAAAATCTACTTCTCAATTATATTTGACCCCACTTCCAGTTTCTTTCAAAATACCACCCGTTTATAATGGGCAAACCCTAATTCGGCAAAATCTGAACTCTCAATTATATTTTATCCAATTTCCATAATTTAGAAAAAAAACTTGTTGAGTTGGCCATACCCTAACTCGGAAAAATCTACGTTATACAATGTTATGCAAAAGTGATAAAGGGGAATTGATTATTCGAATAATCGATCACATATAAATAGTTTGTACTTTTTTTCTGTCCTTTATATTCTACCATAACTTTGGATATTAACATATTGGCATGCATTTTTCTGTTGAAATGTAGGTAATGATAGCGCGAGTGACCTAGGCACATCAATATTCATTCAAAATTAATTTTTAAGGTCATAATTTGAAGAAAAAAAATAAATTTTTTGATATAATAATAACAGTTTAATAATAATACTCGAAAACGTAATTGTGGAGGTCAAAAGTTGGAAAATACTTTTCTTCATTGTTGGCAGAATTCCAACTCTGCAAAATTTACTTCTTAATTATATTTGACCCCATTTCCATTTTTTTAAACCACCCGTTTATAGTTGGCCATACCCTAATTCAGCAAAGTCTATCTCTCAATTATATTTTACCCCATTATATTTTACGCCATTTCCAATATTTAACAAAAACACCCCTTTTAGTTGGCTACATATAAACTAGGGAAAATCTTCCTATCAATTATATTTTAACCCATTTTCAGTATTATAAAAAAAACACCCGTTTATAACTGGCCATACCCCAATTCAGAAAAATCTACCTCTCAATTATATTTTACCGCAATTTTAGTATTAAAAAACGACCGGTTTATAGTTGGCTATACACAAACTAGGAAAAATCTTCCTATCAATGATATTTCAACCCGCATTCAGTATTTTAAAAAACTACCCGTTTATATTTGGCCATTTATTAATTCAGCAAAATCTGCCTCTCAATTATATTTTACCCCATTTCCAGTATTTTAAAAAAACTCTTGTTTATAGTTGGCCAAACCCTAATTCGGGAAAATCTATCTCTCATTTATGTTTGATCCCACTTCCAGTATTTGAAAAAAACACCCGCTTATAGTTTGTCATACCCTGACTCAGCAAAAAAGACCTCTCAATTACAATTTACCCTTTTCCAGTATTTAAAAGAAAATACTTGTTTATAGTTGGC
>CAKNYM010049788.1:231735-257737 GCA_932195095.1 Andricus curvator
ATTTAAAAGAAAATACTTGTTTATAGTTGGCCTCACCCTAACTCGGAGAAGTCTATCTCTCATTTATATTTGATCCCATTTCCAGTATTTAAAAAAAAAACTACTTCTCAATTATTCTTGACCCCAATTTCCAGTATTAAAAAAAAAACTTGTTTATAGTTTGCCATACCCTCTTAGAAAAATCTACCTCTCAATTATATTTGACCCCTTTTCCAGTATTAATAAAAAAATTATTCATAGTTGGCCATACCCTACCTCGGACAAATCTATCTCTCATTTATATTTGACCCCATTTCCAGTATTAAAGAATAACCACCTGTTTATAGTTGGCCATACACCAACTCTGCAAAATCTACTTCTCAATTATATTTGACCCCTGTTCCTTTTTTTTAAACCACTCGTTTATAGTTGATCATACCCTAATTCAGCTAAATCTATCTCAATTATATTTTCCCCAATTTCCAGCATTTAAAAAAACACTTGTTTATAGTTGACCATGCCCTAAATCAGAAAAATCTACTTATAATTTATATTTGATCCCATTTCCAGTATTAAAAAAAACACTCGTTTATAGTTAGCCATACCCTAAATCAGCCAAACCTACTTCGTAATTATATTTTACTCTATTTTCAGTATTGAAAAGAAAAACCTGTTTATACTTTGCCAAGCCCTATCTTAGCAAAGTCTACCTCTCAATTATATTTGATCCCTTTTCCAGTATTAAAAAAAATTATTATAGTTGAATATAACCTAATTGGGAAAAATTTACCTCTCATTTCTATTTACCCCATTTCCAGTCTTTAAAAAAAACCCCGTTTATATTTGGCCATACACAAACTAGACAAAATCTAACTATCAATTATATTTGAACCCATTTCCCTTATTCTGAAAAAAGCATCCGTTCATAGTTGAAGGGTAGAGCAGGGGCGGATCCAGATAGGGATTTCGGGGGGCACCACAGAGCTGGTTGGGAACATCGCTAATAAAAGGTCATCAAAAAAATCTTTCAAATCCAAGTCTGGGTTTCGGAGAGGGGGGGGGGGGGGCTCCGTGGCACCCCCCTGGATCCGCGCCCTGCCCGCTGAAAAACTGCGTGGGCTAGCAGTTCTAGGAATCACAAAACCGGACTTCAGGAGTATGTTTTTATTTTTTATTTAAACAGAAGATTACATTTTTTCTTGCAATCCGCAGTCGAGCCTGTCCCAATTTGTGGTTAGTTTCACTTTGAGGTTTTCAACTGACACATCTATTTCCCCGAAACCGGATAACTTTTTCTAATCAAATTTTTTCGGCTTATACATCAGCAACACCTTATCTCAGAAGTGGATTTCAGTTTTATCTTTAAATTGTGATTTCGATTTTACAGAATGTATTTTCGTTCTCCTGAGGAATTCCGATTTTGTTGGTTATCTAGTTCTGTACTGCCACTCTTCAGTTGGCCATACCCCACCTCTGCAAAATCTACTTCTCAATTATATCAGACCCCAATTACATTTTTTAACAACCACCCGTTTATAATTGGAAATACCCTAAGTCAGAAAATTCTAACTCTCATTTACATTTGATCCCATTTCCAGTATTAAAACAAACCAGCTGTTTATAATCGGCCATATACAGACTAGGCAAAATCTTCATATCAATTATATTTGAACCCATTTCCAGTATTTAAGAAAATAACTCCTTTATAGTTGGACATACCCTAACTCGAAAAAATCTACCTGTCATTTATATTTTATCCCATTTCCAGTATTAAAAACACACTTGTTTATAGTTGGCCATACCCTAACTCGGAAAAATCTACCTCTCATTTATATTTGAAACCCTTTTCCAGTATTTAAAAAAACCAGCCGTTTATAGTTGGTCATAGACATACTAGGCAAAACCTTCCTATCAATTATATTTGAACCCGTTTCCAGTATTTAAAAAAATACTGGTTTATAGTTGTCCATATGTTAACTCAGCAAAATCTACCTCTCAATCATATTTTACCCCATTTCTAGTATTAAAAAAAACATTTGTTTATAGTTGGCCATACACTAACTCGGAAAAATCTAGCACTCATTTATATTTGATCCCACTTCCAGTATTAAAAAAAAACCACCTGTTTATAGTTGGGTACATCATAACTTGAATTCTTTTGAATTCAAAAGAACATTAGTCACTTTTAGCCACTTTTTCACTTCTTTCAAGTAAATTAGGCTGTAGCAGCCTTGATAAGATGTAAAAAATCAATATTTAAAAATTGATATAAGATCAGCAGGCATAAAAGAACTAACATCAAAATATAATAATTACTTTTCTATACATCTGGCTAACAACTTTAATATCAAATATGAAAGAAAAAGGCGGTTTGAAAAAATAATTTATAAAAGCAGAAGCTTCTGGAATCTCTAAACATATTTTAAAAATATTTTTCGATGGTATAAAATATAAGTTTGAATGAAAAACATAATGTGAAAAAATTTTTAAACTATGGTAACCATAATAGTTTTTTTTAAAAAAAGGAAACGATTGAAGACGCTAACGTTGGAATTTATTTTCTCTATAGTACCGAACTAAAAATTTATTTTTTTCTAAACACAATGCTGAATGCTTTTTTACTATCAAGGATACAGTGATAACCTTATCTTTTAGGAAAAAAATAGATAAACGGAAACGTGATAAACACTTAAACTGTATCATTTAATATAAAAGAAAATGTACAGAATTATATTAAATTCTTAACTTTAAATTGCTTTTATCTATTCAATATTTCATTTTGAACTTTATAGGTCAGCAAACCTTTATCGGAAAACGTTCAGGGCAAAGTAAAAGATGGATTTTGGTAATATGGTTCCTGAGGTAATGAGGTAGATATGAAAAAGGGATAGATTTTTGTAGGAAAAACTAAACAGCAGCTGTTCTTAAAATGCATTATTGCATTGCTAGCAAAAATAATTTTAAAAAAATAATAGAAAAAGTGGCCAATTCTACATTAGAATACATAATTATACAATATTTATCTAAGATTCTCATTTTCGTCATTCTAATCAGTTTTATCGTACTGATAAGTTCGACAATTTAAAAATAAGGCATTAAATCAAATTTTATGTGAGAAAAGGAACGCTTTCCAATTCCGCTGGGATTTGAGCCCAGGATCTTTCGAGTTAAAACTCGTTCCTTTTTTCACAAAAAATTTGACTTAATGTAAATCAGATTTACCTTACCCTGACCATTATTATTTACAGACAATTTCAAATTAAAATAAAAAATTTCTATTTTATTTATTTATTTCAACCAAAAAAGATTAATTTTCAATCCCAAAGGACGAATTTTCCATGAAATAGTTGAATTTTTGACCAAAAAAGAGGAATTTTTAACAAAACAGTTTAATTCTCAACATGATAATTAAATTTTCAACAAAATAATGAAATTTTAAACGAAATAATTGAATTTTCAACCTACAAAGATGAATTTTCAACAAAAAGGACGAATCTTCAAAAAACAGTTCAATTTTCGACCAAAAAGAAATTAACTTTTAATAAAAAAAATTAGTTTTCAACAGAATAATTTAATATTCAACCCAATAGTAGAATTTTTAACCAAATACTGGAATTTTCTACCTATAAAGATGAATTTTTAATCGAGTTCAACTTTCAACCAAGTATTTGAATTTTCAACCAAAGAAATTAATTTTCATCTAAAATTATGAATATTCAACGAACAACGTAATGGTAGATAATTCAGCGAGAACAGATTTTAATTTTAAATAAAAAAAAGTTGAATTCAACCAAAAAAAGAGGAAAATTTAAAGAACATAGTAATTTCTACCAAAAGCGATGCATTTTTAAACTGTGAAGACGAATTAAAAAAAAGTTGAATTTTCTACCGAAAAAGATTTCAGTTGAATTTTCAAAAACAAAATATGGATTTTCAACAACAAACTTAATTTTTTCCAAAACAATTGAATTTGTGAAATTCTCTTTTAACTAAATGCTGGAATTTTCGGGCTACAAAGATAAATTTTTAATCAAATAGTCGTATTTTCAATCAAAAAGAATAAATTTCAACCAAAAAAAATTAAATTTTCAACAAAATAATAAAATTTTAAACAAAATAATTGAATTTTCAACCTACAAAGATGAATTTTCAACAAAAAATACGAATGTGCAAAAAAACAGTTGAATTTTCGACCAAAAAAAGATTACCTTTTAACAAAAAAATGGAATTTTCAAAATAATAATTTAATATTCAACCCAATAGTAGAATTTTGAACCAAATACTGGAATTTTCTACCTATAAAGATGAATTTTTAACCAAATAGTCGAATTTTCAAACAAAAAAGATAAAACGTCAAAGAAAAACACTTGAGTTTTCAACCTAAAGACGAATTCTCAATGAAAAATATAATAGTTGATAGTTTAAGAAAAAAAAACAATTCAACTAAAATGATGAATCTTCAAAAAAAAAATAAAAATTTTAATAAAGCAATTCAACTTTCAACCAAGTATTTGAATTTTCAACCAAAGAAATTAATTTTCATCTAAAATCATGAATATTCAACGAATAACGTAATGGTAGATAATTCAGCGAAAAAAGATTTTAATTTTAAATTTAAAAAAAGTTGAATTCAACCAAAAAAAGAAGAAATTTCAAAGAACATAGTAATTTCTCGCGAAATCGATGAATTTCTAAACTGTAAAGGTGAATTTTTAAAAAAAGTTGAATTTTCTACCGAAAATAATTTCAATCGAATTTTCAAAAACAAAATATGCATTTTCAACAACAAACTTAATTTTTTACCAAAACATTTGCATTTTTGAAATTCTCTTTTAACTAAATGCTGGAATTTTCGGGCTACAAAGATAAATTTTTAATCAAATAGTCGTATTTTCAAACAAAAAGAATAAATTTCAACCAAAAACAATTGAATTTTCAACAAAACAAATAAATTTTCAAATAAAATTATGAATCTTCAACAAAAAAAAATGATTTTTTTAGCAAAGTGGTTCAACCTTCAACCAAGTAATTCAATTTGCAACCAGAAAGGATGAATTCTTAATGAATAATGTAACGGTAATGTAAACAAAATAGTGGAATCCTCAATCAAAAATTATTTTGCAACCAAAGAGTTGCATTTTTAACAACAAAAATATCAAATTTCTATACAAAGAGATAAATTTTGAAACAGAAAAGACAAATTTTCAAGAAAATATTTGAATTTTTAATACAAAACGAAGAATTTTCAACCAAAAAGGATGAGTTTTTAACAAAATATGTAGTTGAATTTTCAACACCAAAATATGATTTTTCAGCAAAAGAGTTGAATTTTCAAAGAAAAAGAATAACTTTTTAATAAAATTGTTGAATTTGCAACCAAATAATAAAATTGTCAACTAAAAATATAATCATAAGGAGGATGCAACCGAAAAAATAAATAAAAATGAAAGGCAAATGAATACTAATAAGAATACTATATCAGGGTGGCTGTAAACTTCATTTTCAAAATTCCCAATTTAAATTTCAGTTTCAATATGAAAATTTTGAAAAATAACAATTTAGTTTATAATGACAAAAATTTTTTTAATTAAGTATGTTTATTTCCATGAAGGAAATTCCCTTTGGATCAAATTTTCCCACATGAAGTCCGAATGAATCATCAGGGAAATCCGGCTATAAATGCACAGATGTTATACGATGCAGAGCAACTGGTAAATTCAGAAAATTACGAATAATTCTGAAATCTGCTATAAACAGCGGACTACGAAATAAAGGCATCGGTCTATTTTCAAGTGTCAGAAAACCGCAAATCTATAGGATATATTGCTCTTCCCGTAACAACCAAGTTTCAGAATAATTTTTTTTCCTCTGGAAAAGATTCGATTATAAACAGCGACAAAATTAACTTTTTATTTATTCTCTGTGCTTCACTTAAATTAATTAAAAATATTCAATTAGTTCTTTTGAAAAAAATCCTCTGGAAATTTCAGGATAGTATTGGACGGATAGTATCGGACCACTAACCGCGTGACCTATTAAAAATTAGCATTGACTTTGCAAAATGATAGCGCTGTCCAGAATAAAGATAAAAATATTTTTAAAAAAACGTTGAAAAGCTTATTAAATTCTGCGTTGAATGAGCCTTAGCTAAAGTAATTTGGCCTTGTTGATACTGAATTATCACGTGAGGAAGACAAACAAAAAATTCCGATTTTTAATGAATTTTGTACATCAAGTGATCTTTCGGATTTTATCTTTCATTTGAGACATTTCAAAATCTTCACGGGTTCATGAAATAATAATTAAGCATGCTCGTACATAAAAAAAAAGCTTTCTTTATTTTACATAATACGGAGCCATTCAAGTATTTTGGATTTTTTAAAGCAATCGACGGAATACACTACAGACGGATAGTATCGGACTACTAACCGGTTGACTTATTAAAAATCTGCATTGACTTTGAAAAGTGATAGTTCCGTTCAGAATATAGATGAAATTTTTTTTTTTTTAATGTTGAAAAGCTTATTAAATTCTGCGTTGAATGAGCCCTAGTTGAAGTAATTTGGCCTCGTCGGTATTTAATTATCACGTAAGAAATGCAAAAATAAAATTCTGATTTTTAAGAAATTTTGTACTTCAACTTCAGCTGTTGGTATGAGTTAGGGCAATGAATTTACTAATTACACGCGCGATTTGTTTTGTCCTACGCAATTTTAAAATTTAAATATAGAACTAACATTATCAGAAATTTATTTTATTTTATAGTAAATGTTATCTAAAGTAATATAAAATAAAATCAAGGTCAATATTTCAGTTTCAAACGCTTTAAACTCCTAACATTTCAAGTAAAAATATTTCCTTTTCTGCAAAATATGTAGATGAATTTTTAACCAAACATTTCAGTTTTCAACTTTTTAACAAAGCAGTTAAACTTTCAACCAAGTGGTTGAATTTTCAACCAAAAAGATTTTAATTTTAATTCCAAAAACAGTTGAATAAAAATAAATATTTACCAATAAGATTAATTTTCTATCAAAATAGACGAATTTTCTACAAAAGCAATTTATTTTTTTATCCGGAAATATGTATTATCAACAATAAAGTTATTTTCCAGTCAAATAGTGGAATTTTCTACCAAATTGTTGAATTTTCCGGTAAAAAACACGAGCGTAACCTAAGATTGTTCAAAAATGTGTTCTCTTCTCTGAAATCCAATGATTTTTTGGAATGAAAAGTCCCACTTTCCAATATAAAACGTCAATAAAAATCCAAAACTGTACACAAATTGTGAATTTAATGACTTTGAATGATAATCTGAAAAATCTTAAATTTTTGGTATTCAAAATATCTAGTTTTGACGAAAAGCATTAACATAACATAACAAAAAATTGTTCCAAATTATAAATCTTCTTTGAAATATAATTGTTTTTTATTAAAAATACCAATGATTTCCGACGAAGAACACAAAACTCAAAATTGTAAAAATATTAAAAATATTTTTCAATTTGTAATGGTTTTGGTTTGAAAATACGAACTTTCGATGTAAAACAAAAACTTAACCTATAAAATTGTTAAAAAATTATTAATCTTTTCTGAAATTTAATATTTTTTTGTTAAAAATAATAATTTGAGGTGAATCACACCAACATAAACTAAAGTTGCTGAAAAATTGTAAATATTCTTTGAAATATAATTATTTTTTATTAGAAGTTATAAGAAAAAATAACATAAAAGAAAATTGTTCATAACTGTTAACCTTCGATTCCCTTGAAAAATGTTAATATAACCTGACACTGTTAAAAAATGGTTAATCTTGTTCGAAATATTATGATTTTGGGTTTTTAAGATACCAATTTATGGTGAAACCCCCAACAAAACCGTAAAACGCAATTTTTATTGAAAAATTTTTAATCTTTGAAATCTAATAATTTTTTATTAAAAATACCCATTTCCGGTGTAAGACGCTAACATAACCTAAAATTGTTCAAAATTGAGAATCTTGATAATGAATTTGGTTTAAAATACTAATTTTTAGCGAATAGCACTAATACAAAACATGTATACAATTTTAAATAATTTATTAGAGATAATGAAGACCACTTTTTTAAAATATAATAGTATATTACATCACAAGTAGAGTTCTCGCACCATTTCGGTAAAGAGCTATCTAACGCTCACTTTACAGGGGGCCCTATAATCTCATAACATACACATTTCGAATAAAATATCGTACATCACTCGTGGGGTTACACACGTCTGCTAGTTCAGGCATCTGGTATTTTGGTTCCCAGAAAAATCCCACATCTAATGTTTTTAATGAGAAAGTTTCGTTAAGGGGTCCCTTTTGAAATATCAAAAATGCTAGAATAGATCAATTGCCAAACCGGTTTTTTTTTAAACAGTTCCAAAAGTTACTTTTGTGTGGACGGATAATTCCCATTGCATTTTAGAGCAAAATGTACAACAGAAAAAACAAAGGGAACAAAATTATGAGAAAAATTCGCAGGAAAAATAATATGCTATCTTCCATAGGTTTCGAGTTATAATATATTGAAAAATCCCCACTTTTTTGGAGTTTCAGCGAAAAATCACTAAGTCTCAAGAACACCGTGTACCTCTGCACCTAATTACAGTACGGAAAAGTGCTCCACAGGTAAGTGAAAATAACTCAATTTGCTGTGATTACAAAAAAAGAACAATGTTCTACCTATAATAGGTCGTAAGTTATGACCTCTCAAAGTCGATTATTTTTGCCTGTTTTTACGGGTCAAAAAGTGGAGTTTAGTTGTTTCAAAAATAATCGTGTCAGAAAATTGCGAAATATGACCGTAGTTCTACTTTACGGTACACTCAGGTGCCTCTATGCAGAAAGAGTGCACTTTCCAAGGTCGTATTTCGTGACCTCTTAGGGTCAGGACACTTTTTTTGTTGAACTTACGCTAAATTGACTCCGCTTTCATTTATTCTATAGGAACTTTGTCGTGGGATTCACAGGAAAAAAGGCATTTTCCAAAAACACAACTTCTCCGTTTTTACTAAGAAATGCACAAAAAAATGGAATTTTTGAAACCTTGCAATTCTCAAAATAACAGGTCTAAAAGATTTTTTTTTAGATGTACGCAGATTTTTGTAACTATATTTCATCCTCTGGCATCATCAGCGCAAACTAAACCTGACACTATTTATTTTGAAAAAACTAAACTCCACTTTTCTGGAACTACGATTTTCGGACAGCAGTCTCCGTTGCACACTCGAGGCCTGACATCGTTCTCCAAGACTTCGAGACGCGAACTATATTCGTGATCGAATTCTCGGCTCCGTCCGAATACAGCATCACTGCCAAGGAGAAAGAAAAGGAGGAGAGGTACAAAGACCTTAAAAGGGAGCTGCAACGACTGTTGCTTCCGCAGAGAGCTGAAGTTGAAGTACATACTTCCCTAAAAACCAGAATTTAATTTTTGTCTTTCTCAGGTGATAATTCAATATCCATAAGGCCAAATTACTTTAACCAGAACTCGTTTATCGCAGAATTTAACAGGCTTTTCAAGGTTTAAAAAAAATATTTTTTATCTATACTCTGGACGGTGCTATCACCTTCCAAAGTCAAGGCTAATTTTTAATAGGTCACCCGGTTAGTGGTCCGATGTTATCAGTCGGTAGTGTGTGTACTGTGTATACGAGTTTATTATAAATAATTGTTTTTTCATTTGTGAAATTAGCTTTATAAATTTAAATAATATTTTTAATGTAGAAAGCTTTAACAAATTATTACAGGATGTTCTTAAATATATTAATTATCACCATCAAATAATTAAATAAATAAATAATACTAAAGTCATAATTAAACATTTCTTGAACAGTCGATTAAAAATAGCAACAATAAGAAACACCAATTTTTTGAGAAGAAATGGTCCGCGTATCATTATTTATGAAGATCCATTATAATAATTGTAAAAATGATAGGTTAGTTAATAGGATAACTGCTTTTTTTTAACTTAAATTTCTAAATACCCAATCCCTATCCCAAGTTAAAATGATCATTCTTTACGAAACTTCCCGGTTACAATTGTGAATTATAATCCTTCAGAACTTGTTAACAAAATTTTAATTCCATGTTCCAAGTGAGAATTATAATTCTTTTGAAAAATTCCCTGTTCCAATCAAGAATTGTAATTCTTTTCGAAAAATTCCAGTTCTAGATTAGAAGTTGTTAAAATTTGAAAATTCCCTATTCCAAGAGAGAATAATAATTATTTAAAAAAATTCCCTGTTCAAATCCAGAATTTTAATTCTTTTATAAAATTCCCCGTTTCAACTCAGAAATATAATTCTTTTGAAAAATTCCCTGTCCCAAACTAGTACTTTAATTATTTTCGAAAACTCCCGGAAATATTTAAACTCAATAAAAATTTTGGAAATTAGTTTAATCCTCTAAAAGACCGTGAAATATTTTGGAATCCCGAAAATATCCGTTGAAATCCTGTAATATCCTTGGAATGTAGAAATTACACTTTTTCGAAGTAAAATTAAATAACAATGTTTTTACTTTATAAAAGTAACTTTATAATAGAAGACGAATATTTTCTGAATGGTTAAAAACTCATAATTTTAGTGGAAAATTTAACTGGTTGCAAATTAACATTTTTGTTGAAAATGCATATTCTCGGGTTGAAAATTTAACTATTTTGTAGAAAATTCATCTTCTTGGTTTAAAAATTCCAAAAATTAATTGATATTTTTTTCTTTCTTGACTAAGAATTTTTTTTTGGTTAAAAATTCAACTATTTTGTTGATAATTCATTTTTTTGGTTTGATAATTGATCCCTTCCTGTAGAAATTTCACATTCGGTTAAAAATTAATCTGTTTCTATTACAAATTCACTTATTTATTGAAAGTTCAACTGTTTCTGTAGACAATTCATATTTGGTTGAAAATTCTTGTTTGTTGGTTAAACTCAACTGTTTTTTAAAATTTTAAATTATAATATTTTTTTTTTAAATGTCAACAATTCAATTTTTCGTTGAAATTTCATCCTTTCAGGTTGAAAATTCAACTCCTTGATTAAAAGCTGAACTAATTTTTTGAAAGTTAATTTTTTTCGTTTAGGATTCGTAATTATAGTTGACATTTTTTTTCTGAGTACAAATTAATTTTTTTAACTGAAAATTAACTTATTTGTTGAAAATTCAACCGATTGGTTGAAATGAACTTTTTCGTTGAAAATTAATATTTTCGGGTTGAAAATTAAACTGTTTCGTAGAAAATTAATTTTTTTTATAATTGACAATTCATTGTTCAAACTCGTTTTTTTTGAACTAGTAGCAAAATAGTGTCATCGTGCAAAAAAAGTGTGATTCCCAGTGAATAAATTCGAGAACAAGGTTAACTCAGAGAGCAGAGGGTCTAGGTTAATTAAATTGTACTGACGATCGTTTAACCTCTGAATCAAGCCTTATGCAACACTAATTAAAGCTGAGAGTAGCTAGTTAGGTCCGCAAAATTAATTTCGAAAATTCAGAATATTCTTCAATTTTATTTCTTTATTAAGAAACTCGTTTCTGTTTTAATTTTTCAATTAAAAAAGAACTTCTCTTATACAAATTATATCCTTTATTAAAATATATTTCAAGAATAATTAATTACCTTATTTTTAGTCATTGAAGTACTTATTGGAGTTAAAAAAAAGAGGAATAAGAATTTAAAATTCAAAATTCAAAATGAAAGACGCTCCCATTAAAAGATAAATTGTAGAAAATGTAAGTATAATTCAAAAGTAGAGGCCATGAAAATTGAACAATTTTTTTTTATTTCGAGGTCTTCAAACAGAAACAAAACACAAATTTAACATTGAAACACAATTTTTTTATAAATATTGCACTCATTAATAAATTTTTAATCTAAAAATAATCAATTATTAATGCTTTCAATATAAATTTTGATCCTCTTAAGACTTTCAGATTCAGTTAGAAACTGTACAATTTTAAACAATTTCAAACAAGACGGTTTTTAATGCAAAACTTTTTTGATTTTTCAATTACAATTTTTTTTTGAAATTGGACGCTTTATATTTAAAATTGTTCGTCACAATATGAAATAAAATTTTATTATATCACTTTGCAGGATTCAGTTTATAATAATTCAATTGTACTTACTACTACAGTTTAAAATTGTCTAATTTATAAAGTACCAAAGTAAAATTATGAATTTTTAGCATCTTCAATTTAAAATTACTCAACTATAAAGGATTACAAATGAAAATTGTACAATAACGTTCGAATTCAAATTTCTTTAATTTCAAGTGCTCATAATTCAAAATTTTTCAGTATTCAAAATTTTGATGTGGAATTTTTCGATTTTCATCGTTTGGAAATAATTGTTATTAAATTATTAAAAGGCTTTAATTTCTAATTTTGCAACTTTGAACGATTTCAATTTAATACAAAGCCATTTTGAATGTTTCAATTTTATTCAACACTTATTAAGAATTTAAATTTGAAATAAAATCGCAGAATATTAAAGGGTTCAATAAAAAAATTAAAAAAATTCAATTTCTTCTTAAATATTGAAGGTCTTAGGCGTAAAATTACTCAATTATTAAGCTTGTCAATTTGAAACTGTCCAATTTTTAATACTTGAAGGTCAAATTATTGAATTTGCAAAAATGTGATAAATCTATAGAAGGGTTCAAATAAAAATGGTTGAATTTCAAATACTACAGATTTCAAATTATCTAATTTTTCATGTTTCGAGCTAAAATTATTAAATTTGGTATATACTTCAAACTAAAAATATTTAATTGGAAATCCTTTCAATTTGAACCGTTCTTTAACCAAAAAGAAGAATTTTCAAACAAGAGAAATTATTTTCTACTCAACAACACGAATTTTCGACAAAATATGTGAGTTCTGAACCAAGATGATTATTTTTCTATCAAAAAAGACGAATTTTCAACAAAATACATGAATTTTGAACCAAATAGTTGAATTTTCAAACAAAAAGATGAATTTTCAATCAATAAGATCAATTTTCTACCCAAAAAGGCTAATTTTCAACAAAATACATGAATTTTCAACTAAATAGTTAAAATTTCTACCAAACAAAGAGAAATTTTTAATCAAAAATGGAATAGTTAAATTTTCAGTTAAAAAAAATTGATTTTTAACAACAAGAAAACAATTTTTCAAGCAAATAGTTCCATATTTGTGCACAAACCTTTTAAAGTTAAAGGTCAAAGCATCGACAACTGTCATTTGGTGATTGTGAATTCTCTTTTGTTAAAGCTCCTTGGCTTTAACGAACACATTCTCATCATGATCGATTTTGTCCAAAGTGCGAACGTTTCTACACTGAGTTCAACTCTATATTAAATATATTGCAAAATGAAGTACAAATTTTATTTTTCATGATTACTTTAATATTTGTACTTTCTTTTGTGTTAATTTTTATTCTCAGCTACCCTAAAAAATTTATCATTTCAATAAATTTAAATTAATACAATTCATAATATGCATTAATAGTTGAACAAATATATTTTTATTTTCTTGTTTTTATAATTTAAAAAAGTGCGCATCCTACAACCATTTTTTTTGTTAATTAACATTTTATTGCACCTCGTCATGTCGGTTTTCCCAAAAATTGTATTTATTTTCAATGTTTTTTTTACGATTTGAATTAAAAATTCGCATGCAAAAAAAACATAATTAAAAAAATATTTGTCGATCTTTTTTGGGTGAACAACTTTTGTCTATTAATTTTTTTTACCTTGTGTCGTTTTTAACAATTAAAACAAAAAATTACTGTGATTTTTTACGATTAAAACAAAAACTACGCATACTATCAAAAAGTGATAAATAAAAAATTGGTAGATCTTTTCTGGTGCACAATTTTTGTCTATTTATCTTTTTTTCGTAGCTTGTGTCGTTTGTCCAAAAACTTTTTTTTTATTTTTAACGTTTTTTTTATGAATAAAACAAAAACTACACGTTCCATAAAGAAATTATTTATAACAAATTTATAGATCTTTTTTGGGCGAACAACTTTTGTCTATCAATTTTTTTCGTACCTTGCGTCGTTTTTCCAAAAATTAAATTTTTTATGTTTTTTTTTACGATAATACGATAATTTTCAAATAAAATTGTAAATATTTAACTTGCAATAGTTGAATTTCTAACCAGACAGATTAATTTTCAACCAAGAAAATTAATTGCTACCAAAAAAGACGAATTTTCAACTAACAAAGATAATTTTTCAACAAAAAATGGAATAATTGAATTTTTAGTCAAAAATGAATGTTCAACCAAAGACATGAATTTTGAACGAAAATTATGAAACATCCAACTGGAATAGTGGTTACATTTTCAGTTAAAAAAAAAAAAAAATTTCAACCAAAAAACATCCAAAGGAAAAACAAATTTTCAATCAAACAGCTAATTTTTCAACCAAAGAAATGAATTTTTAATTAAAACGATGGATCTTCGACTAAAAAAAAAAATTTTAACAAAAGAGTTTAACTTTCAACCAAATAATTTTATTTCCAACCTAAAAGATTAATTTTCAACTAAAATGATAAATATTTGACTGGAATACTTGAATTTTTAACTGAAAAGAATTTTTAAACAAGAAGATTAACTTACAAAGGAAAATAAGATAATTTTCTACCTAAAAATTTTCAATTAAAAATGACAAATTTTTATCCAAATTGTGGAATTCCGAACTTGAAAATATTAATTTTCAACTCACAATGGAACAGTTAAATTTTCATTTAAAAAAATTAATTTTCAACCAAACTGATGAATTGTCAACTAAAATGATGAATCTTCAACTGGAAGAGTTGAATTTTATGACAAAAAGATGAATTGTCAACCATAAAGATTAATTGTCTACAAAAAAAGATGAATTTTCCACAAAGTACATACATTTTCAAACAAATAGTTTAATTTTTAAATGCAAAATATCAATTTTCAACCAAATAGTTGAATTTTCATCCAACAAAATTAAATTGATTTTCAAGAAAGTAGTTACATTTTCAACCAGAGATGAATTTTAAATTAAAATGATGAATCTTCAACCAAACAAATTAATTTTTAACAAAAGTTTAACTTTCAACCCAGTATTTAAATATTCAACTAAAAACGATGAATTCGCAACGAACAATGTAAAAAAAATTTCTATTATAATTCAGAAATATTTCTTCTTTGAAATACTACTTCTACTCTGAAAACTGCAGAGGGAACTTTCAAATTGTGAAGAATTCTGACTTGGAAGAGGGATTTTTGAAAATTCCTTTCTTCTAAATCCGAATTATAATTCCTTTAAAAAATTCCCATTCCATGTAAAAAATTCCCTGTTCCAAGTGAAATTATATTTCTTGAATTTTGCTATGATCAGAAGTAAATTCCTGGTTTTTAAATTCAATTCCCAGTCATTTCCCGGTTTTTTCCCGGTCAATAAAATTCCAGGTAATTTCCCGGTTAAGTCGCCACCCAGATTACTATAGATTTCATACGTAGTCTAAATGTTTGGAAGACGTTATTACCATTCAAAAAAAAGTTAACATCCGAGTTTTTAAACTTTTAATTAATTTAAATTCGATGTTAAACGATTACTTTGGACAAATAATTTCTTGAAGAACAAAAAAAACTGCCCGAGCCCGGATTTGAACCGGGAACACCACTGTACATGAGTGAAGCGTTAACCAATTACGCGCCCGTGGCTGAGGCAGATTTTTTTCTTGTTCTTCAAGAAATTATTTGTCCGAAGTAATCATTTAAAATCGAATTTAAATTAATGAAGAATTTCATACATAGATTAATTTTTTTAGATAAAATTTAAAATTAGATGGATTAAAGTGATTAAAGTTGCCTTTTCCTGTGAATAGGTCAAACTATTATGATTGTATTTTCGAAAAAAAACAATTTGGAGAATATCCAAAATTTACTTATTCATGTAGAAGTTGCGTTGCGCACGTCATATATGATGTGTACCAGAATAAAACAGCTTATTCTTGAGCATTTCTGAGGCAAAGACTAGTGCGAAAATATATGGAGCACTTGAAAAATGTAATGAAAGAATTGTTTAAAAAATGCTGATATCACATATGTTGTCAGAATTAATTTATTTCTTATTTATTTTACTGATTTAAATTGTGAATATCTCTTTGACCTTGAAAAGGATATTCGTTGACGATAAATAATTATAATTGTATATTTCCAGATTCATGCCTGGATAGAATGAACATTTGTTTTATAAGGAAGTTTTTTTTTCTCATGCAAACATATCAAATTCAAATGGTAGATAATAATATGCTGGCGTATTTTAAAAACGGATGCTCTATAGATATGAATAATAATTTAGACTAAAGAATAATAAACTCTTCTGACTAAAAACTTTTTAAAAAAATTCCTTTTTAAATTTTGATTTTGAATACAATTGTATATCAACTTTTTATTTAAGTACTTATATTAAATTTATAACCTCCTTTATTACTTATTAAACAAATTTATAACAAGACGTGAAACATGAAGGCAAAGAGCGAAACTATTTTTAGCAGTGAATGAATTCGATTCGGATGAATTTTTCTTTTATATACAATTGCATAATTTATCATATTTTTGGCAAACAAGTCTATTTCGATATTAAATTTTATAATGCGTAAGATATTGTAGACTTTAAATATGTATTTGCCATTTTTGAATTTTACTAGTTACATTTTTTTATTTAATTAAATATTTAAAAATTATGGAATTTATTCAGGGTTACTACGAAATCCTAATTTCGAAATTCCCTGATCGTTCTAAATTTTTCTTTTAGGTATAAAAAAAAACCTTACACCTAGGAGATCAATAACGTTATTGCAAAAAGGAAAAAAGTAATTTTCAAACAAAATAGTTAAATTTTTAATCAAAAAAGTTTTTTTCAGTTAATAAAGAAAAAAAATTCAAGACGAATTTTCTGCAAAGCAGTCCAGTTTTAAACCCAAAAATATGACTTTTAACAAAAAAATCAATTTCCAAGCCAAAAATATTAATTTTCTACCACAAGAATTAAATTTTCAACCCCAAAAAATACGAATTTTCAGCCAAATAAAGTAATTTTCAACAAAAAAATGAAATTTTAAACCAAAGCAATGCATTTTTAACCAAATAGTTACATTTTCAACCTAAGAAATTAATTTTTAAACAAAAAGATGAAGTTTCAACTAATAAGATTGCTTTTCTACCAAAAAGACGAATTTTCAAAAAATTGTTGAATTTTCCCCTGAAACAGATAAATTTTCAACTTAAAATAGAATAGTTAATTTTTCAGTAAAAAAATTAATTTTCAACCAAATAAAATAAAATTTCAACAAAATAGTTAAATTTTCAAACAAACAAAAAATGAATTTTCAACCAGAGATACATTTTCGACCAAGAAAATTAATTATCTACCAAAAAAGATTAATTTTTAACAAAATACATTAACTTTCAAAATAATATTTGAATTTATTAACGAATTTTCAACATAATAGTTGAATTTTCAACCAAAGAAATTATTTTCAACCAAACAGTTGCATTTTTTACATAGAGATGACTTTTCTGTCATGAAAATGAAATTTCTACCAAAAGACGAATTTTGAACCAGTCGAAGAAAACAAAAAAAACGAATTTTTAACAAAATAGTTGCATCCTCAATCAAATGGATGAATTTTCAATCAATAAATATGAAATTAAAACCAAATAGTTCAATTTTCAACTCACAAAAATACTTTTTGAACCAAAAATGGAATCTGAAAATGTTCAGTTACAAAAATTAATTTAAAAAAAATTCAACCAAGATTTTGAATTTTGAAGCAAATAGTTCAACCGTCAATAAAAAAAATGAAATTTCAGCAAACAAGATTAATTTTTCAACCAAAAAGACGAATTTTCAAATAAATAGTTGAAACTCAAAAAAATTAATTTTTAACAAAGTAGTTCAACTTTCAACCAAGTATTTTAATTTTCAAACAGAAAGATTAATTTTTCGCCAAGAAGATTAAAGTCCTATCACAAGGACGAATTTTCAAGAAACTGTATCAATTTTCTACTAAATTGTTGAATTTTCAAATCGAAAACAATAATTTTCTACAAAACAGTTCAATTTTCAACCCGGAAATATGTATTTTCAACTCTAATGATGAATCTTTAATTTAAAAAAAAGAATTTTTGAAAAAGTACTTGAACTTCATAGTTCAAAAAGAAAAGATTTTAATTCAAAATAAAAATTAGTTGAATTCAACCATGAAAGAAAAATTTGCAACTAAAATAGATGAATTTTTAACCAAAAAGGATAAAGTTTCACCAAAAACATTAATTTTCAATCGAAAATTGCGAATTTTCAAAAAAATAAACCAATTTTTAACCAAAAATGAAATAGTTACATTTTTAGTTGAAAAAATGTATTCTCAACAAAAAAAAGCGAATTTTCAATTAGAGAGATGGATTTTCAACCAAAATTATGAAAGGAATCTGTATTATCATTAGAGAACAACATACATTTTTAACGTATTTTTCAGGCTAGATGGAGCTATGAATTAAAAATTATTTTAATTAAGTTTTTAATTTTTTTTCAACATTCAACCCAAAAGATGATTTTTAACCAAGAAGATTATTTTTTTTTTTAAATAGAATAGTTAAATTTTTAATCAAACAGGTGTATTTGTAACCAAAAAGGATAAAGTTTCAACTAAAAAGATTAATTTTCTACCAAAAATGACTAATTTTCAACAAAATACATCAATTTTCAATTCAGAATATCAATTTTTAACAAAGAATGGATTAGTGAGATTTTTAGTTAAAAAAATATATTCTCTACCAAAAAAAAAGCGAATTTTCAACAAAATAGTTTAATTGCCAATTAAAGAGATGGATTTTGAACTAAAATTATGAATATAAAAAAAAATTCAAAAAAAGAGTTCAAAATTCAACCCAAAAGATTATTTTTAACCAAGAAAATTAATTTTCTAAAAATAGAATAGTTAAATTATTAATCAAACAGATGTGTATTTTTAACCAAAAAGGATCAAGTTTCAACTAAAAAGATTAATTTTCTACCAAAAATTACTAATTTTCAACAAAATACATCAATTTTCAATTCAGAATATCAGTTTTTAACAAAAAATTGAATAAAGAGATTTTTAGTTAAAAAAAGATATTCTCTACCAAAAAAAGTGAATTTTCAAGAAAATAGTTCAATTGTCAATTGAAGAGATGGATTTTCAACTAAAAGTATGAATATAAAAAAAATTAATTTTCAACAAAAGAGTTCAACATTCAACCCAAAAAATGATTTTTATCCAAGAAGATTAATTTTCTAAAAATGGAATAGTTAATTTTTCAATCAAACACTTTTAACCAAAAAGGATAAAGTTTCAACTAAAAAGAATAATTTTCTACTAAAAATGACTAATTTTCAACAAAATATATCAATTTTCAATTCAGAATATCAATTTTTAACAAAGAATGGAATAAAGAGATTTTTAGTTAAACAAATATATTCTCTACAAAAAAAAAGCGAATTTTGAACAAAAGTGTTCAACATTCAACCCAAAAGATGATTTTTACCCAAGAAGAATAATTCTCTAAAAATTGAATAGTTAAAGTCTCAATCAAACAGGTGTACTTTTAACCAAAAATTACAAAGTTTCAACTAAAAAGAATAATTTTCTACCAAAAATGACTAATTTTGAACAAAATACATCAATTTTCAATTCAGAATATCAATTTTTAACAACAAATGAAATAGTGAGATTTTTAGTTAAAAAAATATATTCTCTACCAAAAAAAGTGAATTTTCAACAAAATAGTTCAATTGTCAATTGAAGAGATGGATTTTCAACTAAAAGTATGAATATAAAAAAAATTAATTTTCAACGTAAGAGTTCAACATTGAAACCAAAAAATGATTTTTAATGAAGAAGATTAATTTTCTAAAAATGGAATAGTTAATTTTTCAATCAAAAAGGTGTACTTTTAACCAAAAATGATGAAGTTTCAACTAAAAAAATTAATTTTCTACTAAAATTGACTAATTTTCAACAAAATACATCAATTTTCAATTCAAAATATCAATTTTTAACAAAAAATGGAATAAAGCGATTTTTAGTTTGAAAAAAAAATCGCTACCAAAAAAAAGCGAATTTTCAACTAAATAGTTCAATTGTCAATTAGAGAGATTGATTTTCAAATGAAATTATGAATAAAAAAAAAAATTCAACAAGAGTTTAACATTCAACCCAAAAGATGATTTTTTACCAAGAAGATTAATTTTATAAAAATAGAATAGTTAAATTTTTAAACAAAAAGGATGAAGTTTCAACTAAAAAGAATAATTTTCTACTAAAAATGACTAATTTTCAACAAAATATATCAATTTTCAATTCAGAATATCAATTTTTAACAAAGAATGGAATAAAGAGATTTTTAGTTAAACAAATATATTCTCTACAAAAAAAAAGCGAATTTTGAACAAAAGTGTTCAACATTCAACCCAAAAGATGATTTTTAATCAAGAAGATTAATTTTCTAAAAATGGAATAGTTAATTTTTCAATCAAAAAGGTGTACTTTTAACCAAAAATGATGAAGTTTCAACTAAAAAAATTAATTTTCTACTAAAATTGACTAATTTTCAATTCAGAATATCAATTTTTAACAAAGAATGGAATAAAGAGATTTTTAGTTAAACAAATATATTCTCTACAAAAAAAAGCGAATTTTGAACAAAAGTGTTCAACATTCAACCCAAAAGATGATTTTTACCCAAGAAGAATAATTCTCTAAAAATTGAATAGTTAAAGTTTCAATCAAACAGGTGTACTTTTAACCAAAAATGATAAAGTTTCAACTAAAAAAATTAATTTTCTACTAAAATTGACTAATTTTCAACAAAATACATCAATTTTCAATTCAGAATATCAGTTTTTAACAAAAAATTGAATAAAGAGATTTTTAGTTAAAAAAAGATATTCTCTACCAAAAAAGTGAATTTTCAAGAAAATAGTTCAATTGCCAATTAAATAGATGGATTTTCAACTAAAATTAGGAATATAAAACAAAATTAATTTTCAACAAAAGAGTTCAACATTCAACCCAAAAGATGATTTTTAACCAAGAAGATTAATTTTCTAAAAATAGAATAGTTAAATTTTTAATCAAACAGGTGTATTTTTAACCAAAAAGGATAAAGTTTCATCTAAAAAAATTAATTTTCTACTAAAATTGACTAATTTTCAACAAAATACATCACTTTGCAATTCAGAAGATCAAGTTTTAACAAAAAATGGAATAAAGAGATTTTGAGTTAAAAAAATATATTCTCTAACAAAAAAGCGAATTTTTAACAAAAGAGTTCAACATTCAACGCAATAGATGATTTTTAACCAAGAAGATTAATTTTCTGAAAATAGAATAGTTAAATTTTCAATGAAACAGGTGTATTTTTCACCAAAAATGATAAAGTTTCAACTAAAAAAATTAATTTTCTACTAAAATGGACTAATTTTCAACAAAATACATCAATTTTCAATTCAGAATATCAATTTTTAACAAAAAATGGAATAGTGAGATTTTCAATTCAAAAAATTTATTCTCAACCAAAAAAAAACGCGAATTATCGACAAAATAGTCCAACTTTCAATCAAAGAGATGATTTTTTAAACTAAAATAATGAATATAAAAAAAATGAATTTTCAACAAAAGAGTTCAACATTCAACCCAAAAGATGGTTTGTAACTATGAAGACTAATTTTTTAAAAATTGAATAGTTAAATTATTAATCAAACAAGTGTATTTTTAACCAAAAAGGATAAAGTTTCAACTAAAAAGAATAATTTTCTACCAAAAAAGAATAATTTTCAACAAAATACATCAATTTTCAATTTAGAATATCAACTTTTAATAAAAAATGGAATAGTGAGATTTTCAATACAAAAAATTTATTCTCAACCAAAAAAATCGAATTTTCAACAAAATAGTTCAACTTTCAATCAAAGAGATGATTTTTTTTTAACTAAAATAATCAATGCAAAAAAATGAATTTTCAACAAAAGGGTTCAACATTCAACCCAAAAGATTATTTGTAACTAAGAAGACTAATTTTCTAAAAATTGAATAGTTAAATTTTCAATCAAAGAGACGAATCTTCAAACGAAACAAAAATAAATTTTAACAAAGTAGTTCAAATTTTAAGCAAGTAGTTGAATTTTTGACCAAAACTATGACTTTTTAACAAAGTAGTTGCATTTTCAACCAAATAAATAAATTTTCAACCAAATAGTAGAATTTTCAAGCAAGCGAGATGAATTCCGAACCGAAAATATAATAGTAGATTTTTCATCCAAAGTAGATAGAGAAAATAGGGGAAAGATTGTGTAGTTTTCAGTACCCCCCCCCCCCCCACTCTTAAATTGGTAACTTAGTTTATGGAACGCCCATTAGACTAAAAAAATATTTGAAACCACTTTTAGTTTGCATATTAGTATATTCGAGAGAAAAATTTCGTTCACTGAATAAAATTCCCGGTAAATAAAATTCAATATAAATAATAAAACACTGAATAATAATAACTTTGATGGATTTAATGTAATAAAAATAATTAACATAATTAATACTTAATAAATAAGTTATTACGTAATTACTTCAAATTTAAAAATTAAATGATCTTAATTCTCTTCGCCTAAGAATTTAGGCAAATTAATAAACTTAAAAATACACCTCACGGTTATATTATTAATTTATTTGAATGTAATTAATTATGTTATGTAATTTAAAGTAATGCCTCCCCTAAAGAAATTTTACCACCTTCCGAGGTGTTCTTATTTTAAAATTAAAAAAACAGTTCGTCCAAATTAAAAAATAATGAAAAAAATCGATATAAAGCCTACCAACATTCCCAGTTTCGCAACTCTCCACCACCAGGTGGTGACACATTCAGGGTGCAAATCCCCACCTCTTGTCTAAATTACTCAAAAACTATCTAAATCCGCCACTCTCACTAAAAATTAAATCATTTTCACATAAAACTGACCAGCACAAAACAAGGTTGAATTTCAGGTGTTGATCAAAATTCAAATCAAAACTATTATTCGTTCAAATTCACCACCTGTCAATGGCTGGGAAAAAAGCGTCTGCTAGGGTCACCAACCTATAGTTATAAGAATCCTAATTATTTCCAGATATATTCTATGATTCCTTGTCGGTTCTAACTGACAAAAAGCAGGAAAACTTTTTCGTTAGCGGAAAATTTGGCCTCAATATTATAATATTGATCGTAGCACCAGCACCTATTTTCAGCACTGCACTGCGGTAACAAGGTTACGCGAGACCCTCTCACACGGGCACTTCGGCATGTGGGGTTGACGTTTTCTAGGGTCGATTAATGATTCCCGAAGGGTTTTAAAAAGCCTATCACAGGCGCTGGAATGTTCTTCTACTAGTGTCATTCAAGATGATGGATTTAAGGTTATTAATTAAAGGTTTTGTTCGTACTCACAATACAGATCTTTGGAGGAACATCTCGCTCGGCGGGGTAAACCAGCTGATCGGAGTGATCACCTCCCTCCACTACGGCGGCGGTCGGTGGACGCGTCTGCGCGGTGGGAGGTTTCTTTTTTACCTGTGTGTATGTTTGGTGATTCACCGGTTCTCACTGGTTGCGGAACGATTCGAACGCCTTCGAATTTTGAATTCGCACCTCGGAATCTAGACCATCTAGACGCGAGAAAACCGCATGGAATCAGTATGAAGAGTTGAATTTTCGATAAAAAAGATGAGATTAACAATATAGTTGAATTTTCAAGAAAATATTTAAATTTTTTACCAAAGAGATGAATTTTTAACCTGAAAAGATGAATTTTCAACAATGAAGAATAATTTGAGACCAAATTACGAATTTTCAATTAAATAAATGAATTTTCGCAACCAGAAAATATCAATTTTTCAATTTAAAATATCAATTTTCAACCATGGAATAGATGAATTTTCAGTGAAGAAAACTAATCTAGATTTTAAAAAATCGATTTTTAACAAAGTAGTTCAACTTTCAACCAAATTACAGAATTTTCAATAAAATACATAAAATTTCAATTTAAGGCCATGTGATGAGTGGGTCACATGACCAGATTCCTACCTTACCGGCACTTTTTTTATTTGTCAACTTATTTTCACACGAATAGCCACATCGAGTTAAAAATTTGGGGCAATAAATGAGAAGCACTAAGAAACGCGGCTCTGGTCCTACATTTTTTATAGTATAAACATTTTTTTGTATAACAAATTTTTTTTTTATAAACACAGTTTTTTTGGCTTCTTTCATAATTATAACATTTTAGGACCAGAGCCACGTTTCTTAGTGCTTCTTATTTAGTATCCCAAATTTTCAACTCGATGTGGCGCTTCGTGTGAAAATAAGTTGACAAATAAAAAAAGTGCCGGTAAGGTAGGAATCCGGTCACCTGACCCACTCGTCACATGGCCTTAAAATATCAACTTTTAATCAAAAATATCAATTTTCAACCAAATAATTTAATTTTCAACCAAATCATTAAATCTTTAACCAAATATTAGAATTTTTATTAAAATACGTGAATTTTAACCAGAGAAGATCAATTTTCAGTGGAAAAAATTAATTCTCAACCAAAAATAAAATGAATTTTCAAATTTCAACCAAGTAGTTGAATTTTTGACCAAACTATGGAATAGATGAATTTTCAGTGAAGAAAACTAATTCTTAACCAAAAATAAAACGAATTTTCAAGAAAATAGTTAAATTTTGATCTAAAGTTCTGAAAGAACACTTAGAACAATATTTGTTTGAATGAAACATTTGTTTGAGAATACATAAATTTCAACCAGAAAAGATCAATTTTCTATTAAAAAGATCATTTTTCAATTTAAAATATCAATTTTGAACAAAATAATTAAATTTTCAACAAAGCAGTTAAATTTTCACACAAAAAGATGAATCTGGATTCAAAAAATTATTTTTTAACAAAGTAGCTCAACTTCCAACCAAGAATTCGAATTTTTTACTAAAAAGATGACTTTTTAACAAAATACTTTAATTTTCAATAAAATAAATCAATTTTCAACCAAATAGTAGAATTTTCAATAAAATACATCAATTTCAACCAGAAAAGATCAATTTTCAATTAAAAAGATCGCATTTTTCAATTTAAAATATAAATTTTGAAAAAAATAAATAAATTTTCAACCGAATAATTAAATCATTAACCAAATATAAGAATTTTTATTAAAATACGTGAATTTGGAACCAGAAAAGATCATTTTTCAGTGAAAAAAATTAATTCTCATCCAAAAATAAAACGAATTTTTAACTTTTAACCAAGTAGTTGAATTTTTGACTAAACAGATGACTTTTTAACAAAATAGTTTAATTTTCAACCAGAAAAGATCAATTTTGAATTTAAAATATCAATTTTCAACAAAATAATTAAATTTTCAGCCAAGTAGTTAAATTTTTATAGCAAAATATCGACCTAGTTTCAAAAAATTAATTTTAAGACATGAATTTCCAACCAGAAAAGATAAATTTTCAGAGAAAAAAATTCATTCTCAACCAAAAATAAAACGAATTTTCAACTTTTAATCAAGTATTTGAGTTTTTGACCAAACATATGACTTTTTAATAAAATAGTAGAATTTTGAATACAATACATAAATTTTCGTCCAGAAAAGATCAATTTTCAATTTAAAATATGAATTTTCAATTTAAAATATCAGTTTTTAATTTCAAATATCAATTTTTAATTCAAAATAACAATTTTCAATTTAGAATACCAATTTCCAATTTAAAATATCAATTTTCAACAAAATAATTAAATTTTCAACTAAGTGGTTCAATTTTCAAAAAAAAAGTTGAACCTATATTCAAAACATTAGCTTTCAACAAATTAGTTCAACTTTCAACCCAGTAGTTGAATTTTTGACTAAAAAGATGACTTTTCAACAAAATAGTTTAATTTTCAATAAAATAAATCAATGTTCAA
>CAKNYM010049793.1:0-24972 GCA_932195095.1 Andricus curvator
TCTTTTTTATTTTTGTGCAAAGAAACAAATTTCTTTGTTTTTAGGAATTGCAATAGGAGCATTTTGTAGTGTTTGTCAAAATTTATCGTTAAATTCTTGTTTTATTTTCAGGAATTCGATACATTAACTGGAATATGAAACACAGAATTAGAAGAATGCTTAATATTAGTTCTAATTAAGAAGTAGAGAAGAATTTCGATGGAGCAGAGCAGACAGTGTATCTGGAAAGGGAGTGATACGTAAGGGTGCCTCGGGCTGGTGGTTGAATTTTGAGAGAGACAGAAAGATATAACAAAAAAAGAAAGATGTGAGGGGTAGGTTCAGTAGCAGGGTAGGGTGGCTATGAATTTAAATTTCTCTAATTAGGACTTGCGCGAGATGTGGCGGGGTGGGTGGTAGCTTGAACCAACAGTCCTACCACCCCCTTTTTCAACCCCTCGTCACACCTCCATAACGATCCTCGCGCATCCCTTCTACTAGCCATAGCCACAAAACCGGCGCAGAAGTAACTCAAGTAAGAGAAGACTCGCATTCGCCACAGTTGACACCACCTGACTCAGATTTGTTGCTTCTCACGTTCTAACCGAAATTTATTTGACGCTGCGGCCCGCGCGGGTTAATTAACGCTCGCGGCTCTCGGGAAAAGGAGCACAGAGGTGGAGAGGTGTCTGAGTAAAAATACTTGGGATTTTAATATAATCAAATATTTGTTGAGCGTCGAGAGATTAATGAAATCCTACACCGTACGGTCAAACACTGACACTTACGTATAATTCTATGAATAACAAAGAGCATTCGCTGAAAGTTAGTCAACACCTCAATTTAATTTATTCATTAACTTACTGGGTAATTAATTCTAGAAACCATCCGAATTTCGATGAGGAGCTTTACGATTTATGAATCTCGACTTTTAAAGCTACAAGTTTTTTCTACCTTGGCGAAGCTACTGAAAAAAAAGAATTAGTGGTGTAATTAATTAATGACATTTGTAAAAAAATAAAATTTTTATTGGTCCAATTACAAAGTAAGAGCCATTCAAGAAATACGTCACGCTGCTACGTGGGGGGGGGGGGGTGACGCAGAATGTTACGTCACGCATGAAAAATATAAATTTGAATAACAATTTTTTGAAATGCTTGAAAAAATAAAAATTAGTGATTTTATTTTATAAGTGAAGCATCTATAATTACAGACTTCACACTCTTTCCCCTATTTCCCTCATATCTCCCTTTTTAATTACTTTTTCCCCTTGTTTTTAAGACACTTCTCCTTTAACGCTTTTTCTTGTTTTTCGCTCAACTGCAAACTGATTTAACAGAACCCAATAAGAAAATCCAACTATTTATCGTCTCAATTTAATTCTTTCAATTGAAAAGACTACTATTATATTTATAATTCAAATTTCATCTCTTATGTTTGAAAATTAATTTTTTTGGTTGGAAATTTAACTATTTTGTTAAAATTCTTTTTTTTTAAGTAGATAATTAATTTTCTTAAGTCAAAATTTAACTTATACAATTTTCCCTAAAAATGGATCGTTTTTAGTTGAAAATTCAACTATTATTTTTTTATTGAGAACTCATCTTTTTTGGTTGAAAATTTAACTTCTTGTTTTAAAGTTGAACTACTTTATTTAAGAGAAAAATTTATTAGTTAAAGATTTATCTCTTTGGTTGAAAATTTAACTATTTTGTTGAAAATTCGTTTTTCTTTGTTGTTGTAAATCAGTTTTTGAACTGCAAATTTATGTATTCTTCTTTTGGTTGAGAGTTGAACGTTTTTAGTTTGAAATTCAATGATTTGGTTCAGAATTAATTTTTATGTCAAAAATTCAACTGCTTTGTATAAAACTCATCTTTTTGGTTAAAAAATGCTACTGTTTTTTCTTGGAATTCGTCTTTTTGACTTGGAAATCTACCAATTTTTTTCTTTCATGAATGAAAAATCTTTTTGATGGAAAATGTATCTCTTTTGATAGAAATTTCATGTTTTTTGGTTGGAAGTGCAAATGTTTGTTTAAAAATCATTCTGTTTTGGTTAATAATTAAACTATTTTGTTGAAAATTCGTTTTTTTTTTTGGTTAAATTCGACTTTTTTTTATTCGAAATAAAAATGCTTTTCCTTGAGAATTAATCTTTTGTATTGAAAATTCAACTACTTGATTAAAAATTAAACTTCTTTGTTAAATATTAATTTTTGGTTGAAAATTCATTATTTTAGTTGATAATTTATTTTTGTGGTTCAAAAAGTCAACTATTTTGTTGAAAAATTCTCCCGCTTGCTTGAAAGTTCAACTATTTGTTTGTAAAAATTAATTTTGTTGAGTGTTGCAAATTTAACTATATCTTTCAACGTGAAATCTTAATTGTTTCCGATTAAATTCAATATTGTACCTTTACATTATTATTTTGAAAATAATTTATTCCCTTGTTTTCGTAAAGAATCACCCTATTTCCCTGTTTTGAGAGCATTTTGTGCTGTGAAATCTGTTAATATATTGTTTTTGTATGTTTCATTTTGAGCGTTTATCAAATGAAATCAAAGAAAAGAGTTTTTAACTCAAAAGAAGGCAGAAGTGATTGTTTTTGTGCCGTCTCCCTGAGGGATTTAGGCTTTGTATGATAATCGATGACCAAGATTGGGAGGGGTGGAAAAAGTTTTCACAATAGCGTGACGTAATTTTTGAACAACCCCTAACAAAATAACTCAGAATTATACAATAATTAAGTTTTCATTTTTTTTTCTATCTATTGAATCCTAAAAAGCTCGAATGAACAATTAGTTGCAAAAAGAGCTCACTGCTGGGGCCGTCCGCAGAGAAATTTTATGAGACGATTCCAGCGACCATTAGCGACAGTGTGGCTTAAGTCGACAATGAAAAAAAAATAATAATAATAAAAGAAAGAGGGACTCGCATATATTACTGGGAATGGTCTTAATTTCTTCTTTGTTATCTCTTTCCACTAATTCACGACAAAAAGAGAGAAAGAATAGAATAAAAAAAAGGAAGGAGTATTAGCAAAGGCACCTTTTTCGACGCCTTTGTCTACAGAGATTAAAAGCTTAAGACAGTCACAACCCTTCTGAAATTCCCAGTACACTAGTATTCGCTACCACTAGGTCCTTTTAGAAACAACCTCACCCGAAAAAGATGCAAATGAAGTGGTTAGGGCTTTGCCACAGAATATTCTCTTCTCACGTATTTAGGTAGCAAAGTACTTCACTTTTAATAGTTTAATTCACTTTTAATGTTATAAAAAGAATACCTTATAACAAATATATTGACTAGTAAAATATTTATTTAACTAGAAGGCAAACACATTATTCTTTTTTTATCACAGGCAATTTTAAATTACACTATGAAATTAATATTTATACAACATTATTGTATTCCATAGTAAAAGAAGAGCAAGGACAATATTTTTAGGAATTGGTGAAAATTGATATCTTAACTTCAGAATTATTATATAATATTTTTGCGGAATATTTAGATTATCAAACCTTCGGATTTTTGTTTAGAAAATAACAATATCCCCGAAAAACGCTCGCGTAACCTAAAGTTATTTAAAACGCTAACATACCCTGAATAGTCACCTAGTAATACGTAGGATAATATTCCCTAGTAAATATTCTTTGACATCTAATGATTTTTTATTACGAATAGCAATTCTAGACGAAAAAAAAACACTAAGATAACGTAACAAAAACTTGTTTAAAATTGTAAATCTTCTTTTACACCTGATGATTCTTGTTCAAAAAGGAAATAAATCTTATTGAATTTTATTGAAATATTATAAATTCCCTACTGAGGGTTTATAGGATGATTATTAGTTTGCCAAACTATTATGTGCCAATAACTACCCATTTTGTAAAAAGTCAACCTGAATGTTTTTTTTTTATGAACTGATATGTTTTTTTTTATTGAATTCTTATGTGAAATTATGTAAATATTACATTTTTAACACATTTAAAAAAATACAAAATTCGATTTTTTTCTTGAGTTTTCAATTGTTTAAAATGGAATTTTCATTTTTCATCAATTTTCAACAGTTTAATTTTCGAGAGGTAAAATTTCAAAAGTTAAATTTTAAACTGTTGAAAATTCAAAGTTGGATTTAGAACAGTTGAAAAATTATTTAAAAATTGTCTTCCATATTCCATTTTTTTCAATTTTTGAATGCTGAAAATTCAATTTTCAATTTTATTGAACTTTTTCCGTCGAAAAACACTAACACAATCCAAAGTTGTTCAAAGATTCTAAGTCTTGTTCAAAATATAGCGAATTTTGTTTTAAAGTTTTAATTTTTAAACGCCAACGTCACTTAAAATGGTTAAAAAATTATGAATTTTCTTTAAAATATGATTTGTTAATTAAAATGTAAATTTTCGACGAAAAACACTAGCAGAATCCAAAATTATTGCTGAGGCTTATTTTTATTGTATTTTTTGTTTATATTTTATATTATTTATTATTTTAAATGAACATCATTGAACTTAAATTTATTGATATTTGTGTAAAAATACCAATTTCAGGTGAAACATCCCAACAGAACCTAAGGTTGTTAAAACATTGCTAACATTCTTTAAAATCTAATGTTTTGCAATACTAATAATTACTATATTATATTATATTACTATAATAAATACTTTGAAATCTATATATTGAAAACCGCTAGTTTAACCTATAATTTGTGAAACCAAATCTAATTTTTTCTTGCAATCTAATTTTTTTTTCTAAAAATACTGATTTCTAGTGTACAACACCAACATGACCCAATATTGTTCGAAAGTTGTGAATCTTCTTTGAAATGTAATTTTTTGAGTGAAAATACCAAGATCCGAGGAAAGCACAAACATAATACACCATTGTCAAAAGATTCCAAATTTTCTTCAAATTATAATTTTTTTTTGTTTAAGAATACCAATTTTCGATGTCAAACGCTAATATAACCTAAAATTGTTAAAACATTGGGAATCTTTATGATGATTTTTTTTTAAATGCTGATTTGTCATGAAAAAATTAAAAAAAACAGATTTTTTTTTAGAAATTTCAAGTTCTCCAAACATTATGATTTTAGATTAAAATTCCTTTTTTAAGATACTAATTTGCAGCGATAAGCACTTACATAATACTGATATAATATTTTCAATAATTTATCAGATCATTCGAAAGTTTTAATTTGACAACGCAAGAGTATTAAAAAACACGAATGTTTCTCAATTCGCATGAGGTTTCCAATGGTCTTCCTTAATAAAACGGATTATTTGTAGATTGAATTTTTAAAATTTCAACTTTAAGATATAAAACAACTTACAATATTGAAAAAATATCAGGTTTTCAAAAACAATGACTATTGCGATATTTTAGAGACATTTCGTCACACCACTTTTTTTAGATAGATATGCTGCTCAGCTGATAAATTTTAAAAGAATTATGAAACTAAAAATTTGCAAGTGAAACCGAGCAGAGAATCCGTTATCACTTCATTAATCAAGAACTAATTAAACACATGTTTGCTGATTACGAAAATACAGTTAAATAAATCGTATAAGCCTTGACTATAAAGGAATTGAAATATATGCATTTCTACACTTGATTTCAAAATCAAAAGGATTCCGTAAAAAATATACTGACAAATTATCACAGTTAGCAAAAAGCATGGCTCTAATAAAAAAGATTGGAACAATTTTAATCACATTTATGCAGGTTGGATTAATTAATCATGGATAAATTGGCTTGGAACACTGGTGGTGAGGCACCAGACGGTGGATACCATCGATTTAATATTCAATTAAAATTAACCTATAGCCGAATTCATAAAAATGCAGTAATTAAAAGTATTGATTATTGGCTTACGGATGGGCGGGGCGGTGGGAGGTGTGGAAAGTGGAGAAGGGGCTGGGGTGGGTTAGTGCATCTGTTCATTAGGTAATGAACTTATTAAATCAGAGAGGCGCGGCAGAGAGTACCACCTGTACCTCCACTTCCTCTCAGGTCCGGTCACCCCATCCTGCTTTTCGTTTAATTACCTGCAGTGAAAAAGTTAATTGTAATCGGAAATAATAACGAACCACCGCCATTACCTAAGTGATTGCGATTACGCGCCTGTCAATAACCTTTCTAAGGTTAATTGTTTAACTTCCATTTTACCCTGACAAATTATCCAACAGCTTTATTCTCGATAGTAATTAAGGTGCATTAAAATCTTTAAATATTACATCTAAAGGGGTTGGGACATTTGATCAGATGTCATGTCCAGTTACTTTGGGAGGCAAGATTACGATATTCGTGGGGACAACATTTTAATGCGAATTCATGTAGGATTTTTTTTGCGAGAAATTCGAAGATGAACACGTTTCAATCGATACCTTGATCGACATTTCTGTATTGAATTATTTCCAAGAGCCCCCCCCCCCCTCCCCCCACCTCGTTTTGTATACTTCTCCGGGGGAGAGTGAATTTGGCTCCTGGAATGGCGAAACGGTGTGTCTGGGGGGCGGGGGTCGTCAAAGTCACTCTACCTCTTGGAAGGGATATAAAAACGGTGGGACTCCTGGAAAGGCGGAAGGGTGCAGCTTAGCCTTAGCTGAACGTTGGGTATCATCAAAGTCACTCTGGCCCAGTTTTAATATAGAAATATCGATATCTCGAAAAATATGCAAGATATCGATTACAAAGTTTCAGGTTCGTGATTCTCACAAAAAATCCCACCGGAATCCATATTGAGTAATTATGTAAATTAATAAAAGAAGTCAATAATTTTAACATAAAAAATCGATATCTCGAAAAACATTCGAGATATCGATTTAAATGTTTCAGATTCGTGTTTTTTTTCGAAAAAAAATCCTACAGGAATCCGCAATAAAACTTTCTCCCCACTGATATTGTAATGTCCCCCTTTGGAAGAGAAAATAATATTTTTGGTATTCTAGTATATTAGAATTTTAAATTAGAGGCCCTTAGTATAAAATATTTTAAATTGAAGCCTTGAAAGTTCAATAGTAAAATAATTTGCATTGTGTATTCGAAAGTGAGTAATTAAAAAAGTGAATCAAAATTAAATCAGCGATTTTAAATCTCAGATGATCGAATGAAACAGCTTTACTAGCTTAAAAGCTTTTGTTTGCGTGCGACGGCCCCCATTCGAATATAACCGAGTGATGCGCTGCTTAACTTCGGTGATCGATTGAGAAGCCTCAAACAATTCCATGTGTCTAAGCGAACGTATCGAATTGGGTTTATATTATACCCAGTGGGCACGAACTTTAAGAACGTAATTGGAACGTTCTAAAAACGTTTCTTGGAAGTACAAGTAAAAAAACGTTATTTGAACGTTTTAAAAACGGTCATAAGTCGCACTAAATAATGTTTTCAAAACGTTTCATGTTCCAAATACGTCCTCAAAACGTCTCTGGAACATTGTATGTTTATGGAACGTTATTTGGACTGACTTACGACGTTTTTGAGCCGTTCTAATGACGATCTTTATCCTTTGTACTCACTGGGTAATTTCTTCTTTAAGATACAAAATTCCGACTATCAAAATAGAATAATTGAAAATTCACAGGCTCACAAATGTAAAATTTCAAGTGAAAATCCTTTAAAATTATAAAATTCAATTAAACCTGAGTGAAACATAAGCAATCAGGATAAATTGCAAATACTTCCATACAACGTTTTTTTGTATTCTAAGAAATTACACAGTAGGCCAGAACGACACAAAAGCTTTACAAAATTCACGGTTTTATTCAAATAAAAAATTAAACTTTCTTAGGGGGTTTTCGAGGTCGCTCATTCCGAACCTGGTTTTTTCCTTAAAGTAGGTACTTGAGAGATTTTGTGCAGACTGATTTCAATTTTAGTGTGGAAATCACCTATATGATTTAATCCATGTAAAAAATTATCAGGGAACTACTCAGGGCCAAGATAGACGGTCAGGCGTCTTATGGAAATCTGTTTTAGATGGTTGACGTTAAAAATTATTTCAAAAGACTAACTAGATGATGAAGAAAAAAATTCATTTTTTTAGAGTTCATTTTTCATTTTTGGTACTTTTAAACACCCTGCCTTTTTTGGAAATGTGCAAAAAAAATTGAGTTAGACACTTAGAAAATTGTTTGGTCATGACGGGCTAGCCAGCACTTGATGAGGGCCCGGAAAGACTGACCAGTTAATGAGGGAAAAAAATCATTATTTTAATGTTTATTTTTCATATCTGGTACCTTTCAACTGTTGTCAGGGTGATATCTAAATATTATTAAATTTTGCCATTATACATAGTTTATAAATGTTGTGAAGTATTATGTATGTATAATTTTCATTTTTTTTACCAATTATTTGTATAAAACAAATGAAGATTATAACCAAATTTGTCCACTATATATAATTTTTCCGCTTGGGTAAGATAATCAGTGTTCACATTATAATATTAATAAATTAGCTATATATATATATATATATAGAGAGGAGAGTACCCAAATATGAGATACCAAATCTGTTTGGTGTGATTGCCGGAATTCTATGGACTGAATTTAAAATTAATGTAGGTCATTTTAAAGCGAATGTAGTTTGCGATAAGACGCTGAAATGAAAAATTTTATCAAATTTTTAGTTTTGCTGAAAATCCAAAAAATGTGGTTTTTCCAAACTCGTCAAACTATTCTCATCATATGAGATACCTCAGGAAAACGCTAATAAAATGCAAAATAAAGTATTATTTTTGACGAAAAACTTTATTCTATATTTCCGAAGTATAAACTCACTGTTATTCAGATATATTCAGTTTTTACAGTAGTCACAATCCCATTTGTAACCAGTTTCCCCCGCGCAGCCAAAGTGTGTCCAGCTGGAGCAGGAGATGCATTGTACCACAGGTATCTCATATTATGAGAACCACACCGTGCAACTATTCACTTACTACACCTAACCTGTACAATGAAAAACTTGAACAATGTCGATATTTTCCTACTTAGTTATTCAATCCCTATCCCTCCAGGCCGACTTTACTGCTAAATACTTATTTAATAGATAATAAATAGGGTTTAAAGACTTGCCATCCAAGAACTCGACCATCACCGATTTCGCAAAAAGTTCGCTTATAATCTTTAGAAGCAATATAAAAAATTGACTTTACCATGAAATTACTTTTTCTTTAAGGGCTAAAAGTTAGTGATAGAACCAACACAGTGCGCCTCTTAGTTTAGCTGAAACCCCGCTATCTCATATTACGAGAATATCTCATATTCGGGTACTCTCCTCTATATTCGACAAAACAATCAGCTAGTATATTCAAAGTGCTCTGGAACTTGGAATTAAGTACGGTTTCGGGCATGGCTTGCAGTGGCCTTCAACATAAATCCAGGAAATCCAAACGTAAGCAGGCACGGCCGCATGAACAATTTCGGTTGGATTTGGGCGCATGACGCAACCTGACGCAACTAACGCGCTGAGAGTGCGGCCCTCATGTTTTTGGTCCGCCGTGGACATAAATTCTCGGAATTGAATCCAAGTTCCAGTGTAATGCATTCTACAAGTCCTAATTCTTATAATAATTCCGAAATACACAAAAGACATGTTAAACATTGAAAGAATGTAATAAATCACAGTGACATCAGGACAGATGTTATTATGCTTATGCAAAATCATATCTTAAGACGTGAAGAAAACAAATATACTTTAAAAAATGTAATGAAAAATAATTGCAACAATTGATTTTTTCCCACTTCCTAACCACTGTGGATTGATTATTTCAAGTTCAGATGTTCCTAAGTAATTAAATAAATTAAGTAATTAAAAACTATATCAAATTATTGAACTCTCATTACGATATGAAATCACTTATGAACTTTCAAACGAAATTTAAAAATATTGAAACAAGTATGATAAAAGTATGACGGAAATTAATTTCTTTACGATTAAATTTTATGATTTGTTACACAAAGGATCGGAGGGCTTTAAATCCGAGTTCACATCTCAAGTATGCAGATACATTATTTTCTACAATTTAAATTACCTATAAAAATTATTTTATATTATTATTTCATCAATTTTTTTTTAGATTTATGATAAAGGGTGATTACAAAGGAGATTGAATGGTAAGAATTCAACTGAAATTATGTAGGATCAAATTAGATCCGTGTTGAATTATATTCACTTTATAAAACTCAATATTGCTATAGTTATCACAAAATATAAAGACGCATAACCAGCACGATTAAAATTTAACATTATGATAGTAACCTCGGTCTTCATACTCATGAAGTCTAATTCAATTTTAACTCTCGCTATCAACATGGATCTATTTTTCCACTTTTGACCTTTCTGACGACTCATCAATTTTAAGACGATTCATTAAAGTAGATATTAATAAGGTCACTCTAAGGTCAGATTTCGTTTCACGTAATTATTTCCTAGTCACCTTATTCCTGAACGTGAACACTGAACAGTTGAATACGCTCCCTAATCAGCAGCCCGCGGCAATTTAAAATTCGTCAAGTGGTAATTAATCATCCAATAATTCATTTCGTAGCTCCGCGCCAAGATTCAAGCGGCAGTGGCACTAGAGAAATTCTGAAACAGCAACTTAATACCCTCTCGGTCCTTATCGTGGGGGAAAAGGGGGGAAATGGTGTGAGAGGGGGACGTTCAATTTAAGGACCACCCGCATTAAAATCACTGCTCGGCAGCATTTCACCGCCTCTCGTTTGCGCGAAAGGGTGAGTCGCGAGTTACAGGGGTAAACGTAGGGCAGCTGAGTGTATAAAGGGTTCCCAAAGTGACTCGAATTGCCGCACAGTCGACTTTACGAGTCGGAGTATTGCTAATATCAGAGCCTAAGGAGCGCAAACCATCACTTTCCATCCACCCTGACTCGCCTACGAACCCTCACCATCCCTGCGACGTCTACCCGTCTTGCCAAGACTCCTTAACCACTCCGAAGACCCTCCGCGACATTTTTAGTGGCCATCAAAAACCAGCGTCGGCTTAATTATGAGGGCAGATCCAGAAACCTTTCTCCATGCCCGCCAGCATTTCCTACCACATCACTCCTTCATTCCTCTTTGTCCCTTTTTATTTTATTTTGTTTATTTTGCCGTGTTTTTCTTTGAGCAGGCTTTCTTAATTCTTATTTTTGTTCCAAATTTTATTTTCAGGACTTATTTTCTGAAAAAAAACCTGATCCCCAAAGAAAACCTCAAACTGGGGGAAGGAAGGTGAGAAAGAGCGAGGGGAAATTCACTTGTCAAAAGTACGCACGAAGTAATCCCTACTACGCATTATTACACCGTTATTACGCGGATATTACGGTAATATTGAAGAGTATCGCTGCAACAGTGAAATAGGTTTTAGTATTAATTTTAGTATTAATTTTAGTATCAGTTGAAGTAAAATTTAAACCACAACTAAGCTCAAATAACAAGACATAAGTTAAAATAAACTTTCAACTTGTTTCATTTTTTAACAATCATTATTGTGAACATTTTTTGATGAAAAAAATAATTTCGCATTAAATCTTCTTGGGAATGATTTTGACATAAGGAAATGTTCATTCTTACCATTATATAATTTTTGTTATATTTATTATTTATATATACATTCATTCTGATTAAAAGCGAGTTTGTTTAAGCAATTCCTTTTTGAATAAACGATCATATAGGTAAGGTAAATGGTAGCGTACCCAGAGGCAGATCGAGAAAAGATTAGTTGGAATGTGTGAATGAGACCTAAATTCGAAAAGATATAAAAAGCCACAGAAACACAAGAGCTTGCATGAAGAAATGCGTTGTCGTGAAGAAAGCTGAAGAGGTATGCCAGGACAGAAAAGTGTGGCGACAAATAGTTTATAAGAAATGCATGATGAAGAGTATCAATTAAGTAAATGACGCCCAAAACGAAAAACCTTGGATACTAATGGGCCCAAGTGGAGAGCTTCACCTACTGACTTTGTGAAGCTCTTCTACTTGGCGCTTGCTAGAAAGATTGATCAGCGACCTGGGTCGGAGCAGTGTTGCGAAACGAATATATTATTTGAATAAACAACACGGGAATTCTAAAGTAATCTGAAAATCTTTACCCCCTCTTCTTAACCGCCTTGTACAATTCTTTCCCTTCATCCCTTTTTCCATATGAACTGCCTGATCCCTGGCTAGAACCAAGTAAGTCAGGCCTACCCCTAAATGCAAAAAATTCACCAAAAATACAGCATAAAAGAAAATGCTACACGCTATTACGCGACTATTTCGCACTATTACGCGTTACTACCACTTATAACTGGCCATTACGCATGAAGTGTATGGAGTAACACGCAAGTGAATTCTTCCTCGAGAAATAGGGAGAGGAAGCTCTTATCTATGAACTCTCACATTACACCTTTGACTTTTGAGCTTTGACGACTAACTTTCAGTCTCTTACCTTTGATCCCAGACCTCTGATTGTCTTCCACTTACTTCTAAACTTTAACATATGATCGCTGACCTTTCATCTTTGACATCTGACATTTCACCTTTCATCTCTCAATTTTCTTCTATAGCCTTTAATATCTCACCTTTTCCACCTTTTCTTGTTTTTAAAAATAATTCTTATCTTAAAAAAGTGGTGTGACGATGTATCGAAAATTTCGCAATCATTGTTGTTGAAAACCTAATTGGCTTTTCATTACTTGAAGTTGTTTTATATCTTTAAATTAAAATTTTTTTAAATCAAATTACAAATAATCCCTTTTATTAAGAAAAATCATAGAGAACCTTATGCAAACTGAGAAAAATTTATACATGTTGATACTTTTGCGCGATTAAATCAAAGCATTCAATTTATCTGATAAATTATTTCAAAAGTTATACAACTTTTTACAATTTTTGAAGAGTTTCAAGTTAGTTCTCAAAGAATATTTGTAATTTAACAACAAGTGTAGGTTTAGTTGGCGTTTTACATAAGAAATTGGTATTTTTAAAACAAAAATCTTTATAATCGAAACACTATTTAAAATCTTTAAACAACTTTGGATTATGATCGCGTTTTTCGTCAGAAACTGGTATTCTTCATTTAAAAAAATATATTCTGGAGAAGATTCACAACTTTTTTACCGGAAATCGGTATTGTTAGAAATAAATTATTTTATTCCAAGAAAGTTCCGTTTTTGTTTGTACAATCGTAGGTTAAGATAGCAGTTTTCATCAGAAATATCGATATAGACTTAAAAGAGAATTAACCATTTTTGAACAATTTAAGGTTATATTTACAATTTACAATTTATAATTATATATAATTTACAATTATAAATAATTTTTTGTTATGTGTTGTTAGTGTTGTTCAATATTTTTTCTAAAATTTAATAAAAATTCTAATTTTTCTAAATCTATAACAGAAATCGGTATAGATTTCAGCAATTTTACAATTTTAAAACCATTTTAGGTTATGTTAACATTTTTGACAGGGAATCAATTATTTCAAATAAAATAATAGGTTTAAAAGAAAATTGTCGAGCCTAAACAATTTCTGGTTATGTTAAGTTAGTGTTTTTCTTTTAAAATTGCTGTTGCTGAAAACCATCATTATATTTCAAATATCCGAACAATAGTAGAGTATATTAGAGATTTTACCAGAAATCGGGTATTTTAAACAACAGTTATTCGACTTCAAAAATTGAACTTAGAATTTTAAACAACTTTAGGTTTTATTAGTGCGTTTCGTCAGAAATGGGTATTTATGAAAAAAAATGCAACGGTTTGATTGTCTATATATTGTAGAAAAATATTGTTTAATAATTCTGTACTTACGATGTCAATTTTCATCATTTAGCAAAAATGTTTGCCTTGATTTTTTTCTATTATATGTAGGGAAAGCTAGACTGTGCTAAGACCGCTATTTGACGAAATTGAGTTTTCTCCAAGAATCATATTCTCTTGTTTTTTTATATCTATTTCAATGAAAAAATGAAGGTTGGGAATCCCCCCCCCCCTTCAATTTAGAATTTGATCTTATTCAAATATTTAATAATTTTTAAGAATTCGAACTAAATGAATGACTTATACTAAAATAATCCATTGTTACATCCACATGTAGCGCTATCTCTTTTTTCGGTTGTAAATTGTTCCTCTATAAGAAAGATTTTTTGCTTTTCCTGTAAAATTAGGTTGATTGGACTTAGCAGCGTTTATCTTTTTCTGCGTCAATTATGATAGATTCTATGAAATACAAATATGCTGTATTAATATTAATTTTACAATTTAATAAAAAAATTTTGTGAAACAAAAAAAGATCACAATCGCGCGCGTAGCCCGCACTGGGAAAAATAGATCATACGGTTTATGATCTTAAATTTTTAGATTTGGGACAACAATCTATAAATATGAGGTCGTGAAATCTGGATGTAAGTTTTCAAAATCCTGCATTATAAAACCTGATATCTAAATTTTATGACTTAATATCTACAGATTGCTGTCAAAAATTTAAAAATCCAACATCGTAGATGGTATAATAAATTTTTCACACCACCTTCCCGTTTTAAAAACTTCTACCGTTTTTATTGTTTGAAAAAAGACCTTGGTGAAAATTGGCGTGAAGTGGAACTTCTACCATCCGTTAAAAACAATTTGAACCATGAGCGAAAAGGGGGAAATACGCAAAACGAAATTTCAACGTGCACGTGCATATTGTGAAGAAAATAGCTTAGTTTCGCCCGGGCGACGAAATTAGATTTCGTTCGGGAAGATTTTCCGAATGTTCGCTCCCTGACCTCACCTCCACCCTTATCACCCATTCCTACATATCCACCCCAAGCCTCCGCTTTCTCCCCCAAGCTACTACACTCCATCGTCGGAACGGGAGCTTCGCTCGGCGCTCCATGTTACTATGCATATTTCAGCGATTTTTATGGAATTCCTCGCGGATTCTCTCCTTCCTTCGTACTCCTTTGTCCCGCTGTTTTGCCTTTACTTCACCCTCTTCCCAATAAGAAACAGATTTCCAAGGGGATTCGCCGATTAACCCTATGTTGAGATCAGAAGTGTAGACTTACGTAAACTCAAATACAATAAGTCGCAGCTAATTTCAGAAAATGAATTTCATCAATTAACAGTTTCAATTAATTCCATTTGAAATTGAGGGGTATGACGGCATAACCATGTAAAGCCTATTTTTAAAAGCAAGTTTTATAATTGGCTTAGATATCCTATGAAATCGCACCGAACATTCTAAGAAAAAAAATGTTATTGCTCAATTGTTCAAGAGTCGTTGCCAAAAGATGTCAAATTATCCATGAAGAATCGTCAAGAATTATGTTTGTAGTGTAGATAAATTTTAGAACAAAAATTATGCACATCTGCGTTTTCTGTCAATACAAGTGGATTGCGAAATAAATTTATTTTGTGAAGAATTAACTAAACTAGTTTTCAAATGTCTTTTGAATAATTTGAACACCAACGTATTTTAAAGATATTATATAATACATTTCCTTAATTCGAAGCGTTTAGATTAAAAATTGGCAACTTATAAGTTCGTTGTTATGATTAATGATTTTGATAGTTTGAACGCGACGAACAAATAATCTACAAAAACACCAGTCTAAAGCACACCAGTACTGCTTCTGTACTAGCATACTGCTGGCGCACTAAAATGCCGGAGTTATTATAAAAAAGGAATAAAAAAGATTCAATTGTTTTTAGAATACATCTACTTTATATACATTAGGGCGTATCGAAAAAAAAAGATGTTTGTCCGAAGTTCTAATAGCATTGAAAATTTTCTTTTGGGAGTCAAAAACACTCCCCTATGAAGTTTCATAAAAAAAATTCTTTCAATCTCCGTATCGTAGATTTAGCTAAAAGTCACAAAAAACGAAGGACTTCTTCAAATTTTAACAGCAAAAAATTTTGTTTTGAGATTTAAATTATCAATAAAAATAATTGGAATCGATTTATACCTGTATAGCGATAATTCCATTAAAATATTTTTTACCCTCCCTAATTGACTTTAAAGTTTCAAAAAATCGAAAAAAGTCAACTTTTTCGCTATTTTTTAGATTCATGGTAAATTTCTCGACTATTTGACCATATAATGTGTGATATACGTTAATCAGAATGTATTTGCAATATGTTGCAACAATAATATATACACTCGAAAACATGTTTGCCTTATTTAGACACCGAAAATTAATTTTGTTGTGAAATAAAGAGCAATATATCGCTTTTAGATATTTTCTTGTAATACAAAATCAATAAAAATGATTTTAATATCGATATTCTGCATATATTATTGGTTTAACATATTGAAAATACATTCTTCTCAACGTATATCAGACATTTCATTGTCAAATAGTCGAAAAAATTGCCGTAACTCTAAGAAAATAGCGAAAAAGTCAATTTTTTTCGATATTTTGAAACTTCAAAGTCAATTAGGGAGGGTAAAAAATATTTCAATGGAATTATCGCTATACATGTATAAATCGACTTGCTTTGAACTATTTTCATTGATAATTTTAATTGAAAACAAAAAATTTTGCTGTTCAAATTTGAAAAAGTGCTTCGTTTTTTGTGATTTTTAACTATATCTACGATGCGGAGACAGAAGCAATTTTTTTTATGAAACTTCAGGGGAGTGTTTTTGACTCCCAAAAGAAAGTTTTCATTGCTATTAGAACTTCGCGCAAACAACTTTTTTTTCGATACGCCCTAATATACATCATCATACGACTACACAGCGTCCGAACGTTATTTATAATTTAAAAAAAGTAAATTTCATTCAAACTTTATGGTTAATTTTAACACACACTATTGCTATGCTCTTATGACATGGCAAAGGTTATTAAAAAAAATTAATTGATTACGACTATTTTGTCTATAAATATTATTCGTCCTGCTTAGAATTAATACAAATATTACATTTTTAAACATGAGATTACAAATAAAATTTCTCACGCTACTGTGTTGTGAACCTACATCTGTAGTTAAATATATGTTATATATCGCTCAGCAGTAAGTATAATTAACCATTACTCAAATCTACATAATTGAAAGTCAGTGAAAAACCATCGTTATAAACCACAGCTCAAAAAAGTTATAACAAATTTTAAACTCTCTTTTTCTAAATATTTATTAATATTTGAATTTATGTAGATGTAAAATAAAATAACTTATAACAGAAATATAAATAAAATAATCATAATCAAAAATTTTTCTGAATCTCGCTTAGATTTCTCCTTCAAATGAACATTGGTGTGAATAAAATCCAAATTTGGAGCTTAGACTCCAAATTGTTTTATCGTTTATGTAACTTCGTTTCTCAACGTTGTGGCACACAATATCACTTAATTTTAGAAAAATGAATTATTCCTAATGAAGGCCCGCATTGTGTGTCGAAAAGTTGAGAAACAAGGTTATATAAACGATGTTTCACTCGTAAATTGTTTTTTTTGTTCTTTATATTGAACCGTCAGACCCAACAAAACCATTAATCGAAGATTGAATTAACATTTGGTATATTTTCGTCGATTTTATGAACCATTATAAAGTTGGATTTAATTTTGATATATATATATATATATATATATATATATATATATATATATATTAAATTTAAACAATACTTATATAATAATTTAATAATTTAATAATTCATATTATTATTATTATTAATTAAACAAATTCTTAAATTTCGATGACTTTGAGAATCAAAAAGTCAAGCTTTCCATTATAAATCTTTCAAAAGGAAGAAATTTCCCATATAAATCAACAAATTTACAGAATTTCAAATTTTAAAGTTGAAACCTGCATAATTTTTAATTGTGAATTTTCAAAATTAAAAACTTTTTGATAATAAAGATTTACAATTCAAAGTTTTGCAATTTTGAAGAGTTGGAATGGAAAATTCTTGAAGTTTGAAAACATTGAATTGTAAATTATTCAATTTTCAACATTTGTATTTTGAAGGTAAACTATCCACCTAGAAACACTACCCGAATCGGGTAGTGTCACGCCTACCCTGAAAGGGAAATGGCCTAATGGTATACTACTACTACTACTACAGTTTAAAATTCTTAAATTTAAATGATTTTCTATTAATAATTCTTCATTCTGAATATTAAAAATTTAAGACTTTTCAATATTTAATGTATAGGTATATTAGAAAATGATACAGTTTTGAATATATTTTTTGAAATAGTTCGATTCTGAAAAAAAATTCAATTTTTAAGATTTAGCATTAAAATTAATTCAATTTCATAGATTTACAATTTAAAATTCTTCAATTGTGAACAGTAAAATGATAGTGTTGATTCATTTTTTGAAAACTCTTATCATTCTTTGCATACGTAAGATATGTTTTATACTATTATGTTATTATTTTATATATCATAATTTTAAATTTCTCGTGCATAGCTCTTCACTAATTCTTGCAAAGAAAATTTCTAACTAAATGACGCACTGTAATTTTATATTATATTATTAAAATAATGAAACTAGCCTCTCGCAAATGAGATGCTAGAATTAAATTAACAAGGTACTCTATTATTGTAAATCACAGCATCAATTTTCTCTTTTTCAGAAATTAGAAGAAATCACAAACAATTTTCTTGTTCACTTGAATATCTTGATTGAAACTTATGGCGAATCTCTTTCAATGTCATGCGTCACGTGCCTCGACTTTCGTTTTAGCCTTCGGGTAATGAATCCAACTTCCAACTCGAGATCCCGAGAAGTGGGGGGGGGGGGGAAAGCTTTAGAAAATTTTACATGCTTAGAGAGCTATAACTAATTAAATGGACCAATTGCGGACCAATTTTATAATATCAATCATGATTCGCCCGCTATATGTATATATTTAATATAAATGTTTCAGCTAGGCCTCGAAAAACAAAATCAAGTTTCTGGGCATTTCACAGTTAAGAAACATTTTTTCAAATCATAAAAATTAAAAAATTGAAACTTCCATACCTGAAATGTTAAAAAAAAAATGTTCAATTTGAATATTGAATACTTAACTACAAAATCAAAGGATTCAAAGCATCAGAAAACTTCTAAATTTAAAGGATGTACCGTTGAAAAAAAATTTTTAATTTATCAATACATCAAACAATTTTATCAAACCTTTTTCGAACTTGGGGTTCTTTTTTCTTACCTGAAAAAGCTTAGCTTCAGTCCTTTCAATATCTTCAGGTTAAAAAATGGAAACATTATTTATTCGTAAAAAGTAGCGTTCAGAAATGAGCTTATAAAAATAATTCAAAATGTACACTTGTTAATGCTTTTTTAGAAAAACGAGCATTCGGTAGGATTTGTGCGGATACTTTCGCCATAAAGAATTTATGACTCTTTAGATATTAATTAGAAAACCCTAGTCCTTAAAATTAACAAAAAATTAAAAACCCTTTAATTCTTGGAAATCCTTCTAAAATTTCCTTAATCTTATGAAATTCTTTCTTATACCCTTTGGAAAATTACAAAATCAATTTAAATCTATACAATCCGTCGAAATCCAATGAAATTCCTTGAAAAATCCGTGAAATTCTATGAAATTGTATAATATTTCCCGAAATCCTGGAAAATTTATTTAAATACCTTGAGAGCTTCTTAAATCCCATAAAACAATTGAAATCGTTGAAAATCTTATTAAATTCGTTAAAATAAATTAAAAATACAGTGGAATCTATTTCAATATCCTAAAACCTTATAGTTTCTATAAACTTCTTCTCAATCTTCTGAAATTCCAGGAAATTCTGTAAAACCGGATACAATATTTTGAATTACTTAAAATCCTTAAACTCCTTGGAAAGTCCTTCAAATTTTTCAAATCTCTTAAAAATTCCTTAATATCCTTGGAAATACCCTAAAATGTTTCAAATCCTTTAAAATATTTTTAAATATCTTGAAATTTCTTAGGCGCTTGGAAATTCTTGGGAATCTTTTCAAATGTTGGAAATCTTTGAAATCCCTTAATTCTTGCGAATAAATTCTTTGAAATCCATTAAAATTTGAAATATGTTGAAATCCCATGAAATTACATGAAATCTGATGATATTTCTTTAAATATCTTGAAATATTTGAAGCCCTATGAAATCCTTTGAGATCCAGGAACATTTATTAAAACACCTTATAGAAAGTCTTTAATACCCCTCAGAATTACTGAAGTCCTCTGAAATCTTATTGAGTCTCTTAAAAATCTTTTGAAATATTTGTAAATCTCGGAAAATTCTCTGAAATCCCTTGGAGTCTTTTACAATATTCTAAAATCTTATAAATCCTATGAAATCTTTTCAAATCTTTAGAACTTTAAGGAAATATTTCAAAAACGTAGATCAACCGAAATATTTTTAATTATCTTTATATCTTTAAAATCCTACAAAATCCCTCCATTTTTGTGAAATTTTTTGCGGTTTATAGAAATATTATGAAAGGAAGAAGAAATTCAAAATAATATTCAATCCCTTAATTAACTCTTGTGCAATCCCTTGGACAGCCGTAAAATATTTTAAATCTTCCTAATTTCCTTAAAATGTTTAAAAGATTTGGAAATTTCTTAAAATAATTAAAATCGTTGGAAATTATATGAATTCCCTTAAAATCTGTGGAAATCCTTTTACATTGCTTGTATTGGGTCGGTTGGTGAGTCCGAGTCCGATCTGAGCGCTATTTTATACAAATAAATAATAATAGGTCCATTTTTTTAACCCGCGAAGAAATTTAAAAGAAAGAAACTCGGCTTTTTCAAACAAGGAAAAAGAACCCTAAGTTCAAAAAAGTCTGGTACAATTGTTTGATGAATTAATTGATAAAAAAGGATTTAAATTTAATTTTAAATATTTTGAATTTAGAAGATTTCCAATGTTTGAAAAGCTTTTATTTAGATATTTGACTGCTGATAAGAAACTTATCGCACGCATGGCGCGCAAAACATAATTGCTAGTATAAAATTGGTTAGGAATTCATCAATTTAATTAGTCATATCTCTCTATGTGTATACAATTTTCTGACGCCGCCCCCTCCAGGTCACTTCTCTCGATCCGCGCCTGTATGTAATTTGTTCGAAAAAGTTAAAAATTTAATAAGTTTAAGGAACGTTACTGAGGCGCTGAGAACTAGGTAAAGCCCACTTCTGTCGAAAATCACGTTTTTGCAGTTTCAAGTACTTCAGGGTTGGGCTTATTGATAAATGTTAGAAATGTGTAAAGAAAGAGTTTTCATTTTGCCAAAAAGCGTGATTAAAGTTGAGGTGGTTGATGAGAAATTATTATGGCAAGTGAGTAAAGTCCATTTTGTTTTGCTCCACTCTACTCTAAAAATTGAAGAAAAAAAATATTTTCAAATCTTGAAAATATAGCTCATAATAACCAAAAAATTTTCTGTTTCTTTTATCATCAACATTCATTTGATGTCATGTACCTGCTGAGAAGGTTCAGTTTGTGGTGCATATATACTTCAAATTTTTTTGAATTTCTGTTGCTTGATATGAATATTAATGAATTCGGAATAATTACCATAAATTTCTAGGAACTTTGCATTAATTTATATATTTTTTCTGGTCACTTTTCAGAAATTTTCGTTAAATTTCAAGATATTTTTCGTAAGTTTCAGGTAATTTTCAAAAATTCAATCACCTAAGTAAGAAACTAAGTCTCTAGCTTCTAGATAATTCTGTATAAGTTTTCATCGTAGGTCAAAGTTTCTATGAAAGTACCACCAGGTCACATTTTTTTAATGCTACACCACTCCTTCAAATTTTAATCATATCAAAAACGTTGAAAATAATAGGTTTTCTATCTGGATGCTTTAAAATTTATGAATTTAAGCTTAATTGAAACGTTAAAAATTAAACAATTCCAAACATCGTTTAAAATTGAAGTATTTTTAAATTAGGATCGTAAAACTAAATCGTTTGAAATTAATAATTTTTAAACTTTGCATTACGCCTTTCAAAATTAATTATTTTTATCTAAAATGAAAAAAAAAAAACAAATTGCCTGGACAGAAAGAGTCGCGAAATAAAAAAAATGCGCAAATTGAGCGAAAACATAGGAGATTCAATGTGGACATTGGAAAAAGTGAATAGATGATTTTATGAAGAGTATTAAATATAATCTTTTATGATCTATTAAATATTATTAATTTTTATAATTTTTCTCCTTTTTCAGTGGAACAGAAAAAAGTAAAGGTAAGTCAAAAATCATATGGGGGGGGGGGGCGATTGCCGGTTTCGTTACCCTGCAGATCCGCTCCTGGAGTACATGATCTTAAACCTTGTGGCTTCTGGTAATTCAAGTGCTCAGAAAAGGGCCACTCCCGTAGAAAGTATTTCTTCTTTTCTCACAAACACATTATCATTTTGCTATTATTACCATTATAATTTTTATTATAATGCCACAACAAAGTTTTCGTATGACGTTAACGACCCGTTTAGTTCAATGGGAGAAAGTTTCGTAAAGGTCACCGTGAATGCAATATTAAAACGCACTTTCCTCTATCTGTCACGAATTTCATGGTTTGTTACTCACGTAACAAAGTTCGTCAAGGATCACTGATCTTGAATACAATGCTCCTTTTTTTACTTCTCTACTTATGTAATAATTTAACTCAAGAATATAAAAAATGGTTGTGTAAAGTTAGAATTTACGCTTGAGTTCATTATACTTTTGATATGCAGTTGGGCTTTTCGAAGCACTTTAAACTTAACAAATTTTAAAGTATGTATTGTTCAACCCTTCAAAGTCAATACAATTTAAATGGACTAATGGCAAATGCAAAATTCAGGTTAATTTAAAATTATATATAATTAAATATAATTTAAAAATAAAGTTAAACAACCACCGCAGGGTCCCACTAAGAGCAACTGCCATCCAAAAAATGTCAATAGCCCCCAGTAGCACCGCGGTAAATCACACTTATGGCCACGTCTCACAACCGTAAGATGGGTGGTCACAGGGCACGATGAAATCACAACGACGCGACAGGCCGACGAAACCCTCGCGTTCCTTGAGGACACGAAGCGACCCAAGGATAACAGCTTTCTGCATCCATCTCGCAAGTGCCTTGGCATATTTTTGGCACGCGGGTATGGTTTTAAGGTTACGAACCAGTGATAGTTTCGCACCTCCAAGAGCACCTATCACAAGGACAATTACTTGTACCGAATATTTTGGGTACAGTCGTTGCAGCTCTCTTTTAAGGTCTTGATATCTCTCCTCCTTTTTTTTCTCCTTGGCAGTGATGTTGGATTCGGTTGGAGCCGAGAAGTTTTTCTCCTGTTCTTTCTTAATCCGAGCCTTCAGGAGTGAGTATTCAAGATGAATAAGATTTGATGCATTTTGCTCACCCCTGATATTGAAGTCAAGGCCCAGTGTTTCAGCAGCCTCCTCCGCTGCTTTGTACAGAAACGCCCCTTTGCCCACTTCTTCGTGTTTTCTGACCATTTTAAGAAGGGGGTCTTGTCCATTTGCGACTATATGTGCTGTACCCAGAATAATCCTGTTGTGAAGACATTCAAGATTCAGTGTTCCGCGACCACCTTGACGGCTTGAGGTGTACAGTCGTGGAACAGCAGACTTAAGGTGCATTCTTTTGTTCATGTGCATAACATTTCGGGACCCGATATCGAGGGATCTGAGCTCGTCCCTCGTCCATGGAACGACTCCAAATGAATAGAGTACTACGGAGACGGCAAGCATGTTCGTTGCAGATACTTTGTTCCTTGCCGACAGTTTGGAAGACCATATCCGTCGGATGGGATGTTTGTATCTGCATCGGAGAGTATCCTTTATAGATAGCACGTCCTGAATGCGGCTCTGTGGCACGCCCAGGTATGTATAGGTCTCTCCAGCGCAAAGGTGCCGTATAGCGCTTCTGTCAACGAGCACAGGATCTTCGGGGATGCCATTAAGTTTTCCTTTCTTCAAATTAACCTTGGCGCATTTCTCTAACCCGAACTCCATTCCAATCTCTTGAGTGCACTCTTTGACAATTTTTAGAGCTAGATGTAGTTTCTCTTGATTTCTAGCATAGATCTTGAGATCATACATGTAAAATACATGAGTGACCCTATGCTTTCGGTTTCCAGGTTTGCCGCAGAGGTACCCTTCGGAATGGCGAAGTGCGAGAGATAGTGACAATAATGTGAAGCAAAAGAGAAGAGGGCACATGGTGTCGCCCTGAAACGCACCTCTCTGGAAGGTGATACTGTTAGTGATCACACGATGTTTTCCAGATGAGATAGTAAATCTGGTTTTCCAAAGCGGCATTAATCTCTCTATGCACTTAACGATGTGTGGATGAACCTTTAAGCTTTCCAACAGACAGATGATAAGTCTATGGGAGGTTGAATCGAAAGCTTTCCGGTAATCAATCCAGGCCATCGATAGAAATCGCTGATAGGACGCTTCGTCTTTACAGGCACATCTATCGATGAGCAAGTTCTCCCGACATCCTGATACGCCTTCCTTTGAGCCGCGTTGTTCATGCATCTCTCGCCACACAGGTCCAATTGTCCGAACAATCTTATCATTTAGGATAGCTGTGAAGATCTTATATAGTGTGTTCAGACAAGTTATTGGCCTGTAATTCTTAGGGTCAGCTAAGTTGCCCGTCTTCGGCAGGAGCACTGGGCGCCCTTCCACCAACCACTCCGTAATAGGCTCTTCCGACTTTAGATATGAGGTGAAAATTCGAGCCAGATGCTGGTGGGTTGAAGAAAACTTCTTCCACCAGAAGGTCTTGATACCATCTGGTTCTGGAGCGGAATAGTTTTTCATTTCTCTCAATGCTTTTTTTCACCTCGGTAGTGATAGGTGGCCATTCTTTCTCTGGTGTTATGAGGGCATTGCACAGCTCCTTGAAGCTATTTATGTTCTTTGAGCCTTCTTCAAGTGGATGTTGGACTTCGTAGACTTCTCTCCAAAATGCTTCGACCTCCTCTGGTTTGGGCGGATGGTCAACAGTAACTGAAGGGTCTTGGAAGAGTCGAGATGGGTCGGACAAAAACGGTTGATTTT